>VDFB02222893.1:0-11604 GCA_007258455.2 Sequoia sempervirens
CATCATTTGAATCTTCTATTCTATAGTCTCAATAAAAGGAAGTATTTGCGAGTTTATATATAAAACTTTGATGGCTATGCTATCAAGAAAAGGGATAAGTTACCTACAATAAAAAAATAATGTTATTAAATGGTGAAAAGTACATATACATATTGAATTTTAGGGTTCTTTTTTAAGCTTTCTTCAAAATATGAAAGGCTGATTACGCTAAAATTTGTGCCTCTCTTAACAGCATGATCCTCTTGTTCATTTAGATCCTCAATAATCGCTACTGGTAGGGGTTGCAACTCTCAGAATGTGCTTTGTTGAGGTCGAGCCTATTTGGGCTGTACATTTCGGATGCTTCGTCTAGGTACACAAAGTCTTTAGAATAAGGTGAATCAAAAAAAAAAAAAAGTCAAATTAATCTGGTCATTGGACTTAAATCTATATACTTGCTAAATTTTGGGCCCTTGACAAAGAAACCAAAGAAGTGGAAGTATGATGCATAGGGGCCTGTGGTAACACATCTAACTTTAGAAGAGAAGGAGAAGCATGGACGCCATTAAAGTCTAACCCTAGACCTTTACTCATTGAATGCTCCACCCCTTCATCACAATCCACACTACCCATTTCCATTATATTTAGTTAAGCAAGAGACAATATAAAGCTATAGAGATGGGGAATTTATAGGAGAGAGGCAACTCCTATCACGAGCTCTCCAAAACATTAGTAATCTACAAGTTTGACTACAAGCAATAGAAATAAAGCAATAATGAATAGGAAGAATAACAAGGAAGATTGGCTCAAATTATAACTTTTAATTTTAAAAGAAAAAATATATTTAATAGTCATGTTGGTTATTATCATCAATCTTTTTAAATCAAATATGCTTACAAATTTTGTCTTGATTTTTTTTTATACTAATAGTTATATTTCTACATATTAATAATTATAAATAAAATTTAAAGTAGTAAAGAGATGTACTAAATAATTAAATGTCATTATTTAGAAATCTATGCTCTTAACTACCTTTTCCATAGTCACACCATTTAAGATTCATCAATTGTCCATACATGAAACTTATTGCTACCACTATAGAATGTTTCCCTCTCTAATGAAAAACTCTATTTTATTGAACTCATTATATTCATAATAAAATGAAAATGTAATATTTTCCACATTTAGTCCTTAATTCTTCAATCAAATATTTTATAGGTTTGTTCTTTTTGTTGTTCCTTATCATTTTATCAATGTACTAGATCACTTTGTTTTTTATTGGAGCAAGAAAGATCAATTAATAAAAATAGTGTAGAGGGCGTTGTGTTTTAGAAAAAAAAAGTGATTATAAGACTAATATAATTTCTTTAATATTCCAATGCTTAATATGGTAACTAGAATTAAATTATGTTTATGTGTAAGAACTTAAGCAAGGTTTTTAATTCGTGTAATACACTACATGAGAAATAATAGTAAGATTGTGTGTCTTCAATAATGTAATTTAGTTATAATATATATTTGAATATATAGTTATTCCAATTTGTTCACAATAAATATTTGGACATATAATGTAACCAAAGAAATTCATTCATCCCAACAAAACAAAAATATACATTTCAATCATGAAATGACACTCACTCCATTTGCATCACAACATATCCTCACCTATGTAGGAGTAAAAGGAAATCACTTCATCCAATTATATCAAAACATGCATTTTAACCCATAATATAACTAGTAGCTATATAAGAAGAGTAAAATAATTTCTTTAACTTACAAAATAACTAGCAATTATATCATTAGAGTAAAATCATTTCTTTATTATTCCAATGCATATTATGGTAATTAATATTAATTATGTTCACATGTAAGAATTGGTTGTAGGAAAATTCACCATGTGCAATTCACTCACAGAAAATTCACTCACTGACATGAAAAAATTCACCTGAAGTAAAATTCACCAGAAGAAATTCACCACCACGAAAAATTAATCTCAAAGTTTTTGAAATATATATTGTGAAAACCACCATCACAAAGAAGATTGATCAAGCTCAATTAACACCAATTTGCAAAACCCAGCTTATAAGTTATATGAAAAAGCTATACATAAATAGGAAAGGTATGAGCAACCATAAATGAGGGTAGGACTCCTCAAAGGTGGATTAGTGGCAAATTGCTTCCCCTTAAATTAAGAAAGATGACTAAGAAGCTTACGAAGCCTAAGCCTAAGTGTATGATTAAAACTATACACTAACATATATTAAAAAAATTAATTCCTCGTGGTGAATTTTACTTGCGGTGAATTTTTCATGGCAATGAATTTTCTAGCAATGAATTGTTGGTAGTGAAGTTTTCTAATAAAAGTAAGGTTGTTTGTTTTTCAACCAATAAACTAATTTAATTGTAATATATATTTTGATATACATTCATTCCAATTTATTTGAATATATATATTGGACATATACTCTAAGCAAATAAATCATCTAAATGAAATCAAAGCATACATTTCAATCATCAAACATCACTCACTTCATTTATGTCACAACATATCTAATATATATAATACTAAAATTAACTCACTCCACCCAATTACATCATAATATGGATTCTAACCTACAAAAACAATAGCAGTTATGTCATAAGAATAAAATAATGTCTTTATTTTTCTGAAGCACAATATGGTGACTAGAATTAAATTGTGTTCACGTGTTAAAATTGAAGTAGGTTTTTTATTCATCCAATACACAAATGTGGAGAATAAAATAAAATTAAGGATGTCACAACATATATAATAGTAAAAGGAATTCACTCCATTCTAACTTAAAATTACACTTTTTTAAGTTACACCATTCATCCTCATATGTATAAGACTAAAAAGTTAGGACCTACTTAAATCCTTTACAACAAAATTAATCACATTAAACTTAATTTTTAAGATATATCCAAATAAAAAATTACTTCATCCCAACAAAATTACTAAAATTAATTTTACCATAATCATAATCCAACTTTATATAATGCAATGCTATTATTAACCTAAAATAAAAATAGCAGCTATAATAAACTAGAACACTAACAAAGTTTGAAAACTAAAAGCTCATTTACTTATTGAGTTCTGCCTTAACAACTGTCATCCTCCCAGCCCTGTAACTATAACGTTACTAGTTAACATAAAAACAAATTGACGAGTCTGATAAAACAAAATATTTGTTCGTAATTTCAAAGCCAGACCAAACTGTATCATAAACATTTCGGTAAATTAATATTTAATAATAATATAGAAAAGGGAGACGTGTCATAAACATTTCACCAACGGTATCGATGCTCATTTCCAAAATTAAATTATATAGCAAAGGAAGACGTGTCATACAGCTTTCCTCTGACAAGTCAGTTACGACAGCCTCGGACGTGTATAGCCAGTGCCAATAAATAACAGGCTCGGACGTGTATAACTAGTGCCAATAAATAAGAGATTTGTTGTAGATTCCTGCGTTTATTCCGAAAGGGTGTAAAATGCAGGTAGAGCACGGTCATATGGTGGTAAAATGTGGTGAGCAAGGAGCTAACATGAGAGCCAAGGCTCTGCCAATCTGCAGTTTAATTTGGTGTGTTATGAATACAGAAGCAGCAGAGACAAGTAACCTGAATGGTGCTTCAACCTCTAAGAGAGAATCAAAAAGAATGTACACCAAAGTTCCGTGTCGGCAAAAGATTCAGCATTCCACAAGCCTCACGAAGGTATGCTTTTCTCTTTTCCTTTTTACAGTTTTCCAATCTTGAAAGATTTCTTGTTTGATAACTTACCTTCTGTCATATTTCCTTGAAGCAGGAAAATATGCAGATGGAGGAGAATATTTCCCTGGACCAGCTTGCTTTTAAGTGGTTCAGCTTAAATAGGATCCACATCCACGTGACTCAAATCCAAAGGGATTTGAGTTTGATCGGAATGAATTGTCTGAAAGAGCTGGTCAGTAGTATGGGGGGAGGGAAAAGTGGAATTGTGAGGACCTTGGTTTATGCGTTTAGTCCACACTTATTGACTACTCCGGCCACTCCAGCCATGGTGGAGCTCTGTGTCAATAATCTGCTTAATGGAATTGGAAAGTCAGAGGCCTCCGACAAAATCTTAGAGTCCATGGAGGCCCTCATCAATCAAAGCAACAAGAGGAGAAGGAATTTACCCACCTTTGCATACCACCCTTCCATTTCCCGACACTGCCCCTCCATTCAGCCACATTACGATGCTCTACATGAGGGACAGTTTGCTCCAACCCTCGGTATGCTTGCAACTTATTCATAAAGTGGTTTTTGGCAGCTTATCAAATTAAGAAGTGATAATTTATTGGGCTTTATCTCTTATTGGTTTTCATTAATCTTTGATTTATGAAGTAATGTATAAATAAGTATAGTAGTTCGGTCGATGTATTACCCAAAAATTTCCTCTAGTATGTAAAGGACTTAGACGTTAAACTAGTTGATTTTCCTCTTTTGGAGTTTCTTTTTTTAATTCCTTCCTATATTAGGCTCATTCTGCTCATCTGGTAGAGCACCCAGTTTGTATCAGCAGAAGATTCAACATTCCACAAGCCTCACGAAGGTATGCTTTTCTCTTCTCCTTTTTATAGTTTTTCAATCTTGACAGATTTCTTTGTTTGATAACTTACCTTCTGTCATATTTCCCTGGACCAGCTTGCTTTTAAGTGGATTTAAGCTGAACCAATTTCTCCTCCATCTGCATATCTTCGTGCTTCAAAGAAATATGAAAGAAAGTAAGATATCAAACAAGAAATCTTTCAAGATTGGAAAACTGTAAAAAGGAAAAGAGAAAAGCATATCGTGAGGCTTGTGGAATGCTGAATCTTCTGCCGACGCGGAACTTTGGTGTACATTCTTTTTGATTCTCTCTTAGAGGTTGAAGCACCATTCAGGTTACTTGTCTCTGCTGCTTCTGTATTCATAACACACCAAATTAAACTGCAGATTGGCCAGAGCCTTGGCTCTCATGTCAGCTCCTTGCTCACCACATTTTACCACCATATGACCGTGCTCTACCTGCATTTTACACCCTTTCGGAATAAACGCAGGAATCTACAACAAATCTCTTATTTATTGGCATTGGCTATCCACGTCCGAGCCTGATGTAACTGACTGTCAGAGGAAAGCTGTATGACACATCTCCCTTGGCTATCCAAAGGGATTTGAGTTTGATCCACATGAATTGTCTGAAAGAATTGGTTAGTAGTATGGGGAGAGGGAAAAGTGGAATTGTAAGGACCTTGGTTTATGTGTTTATTCCATGCTTATTGACTACTCCCACTACTACATAAAGGCTATTATATAAAGGGGGTTTAAGACAATTTTTGAGTAAATTGTCTTGAGATAAAAAAAAATGTGTATTGTCTTAAATATTGTTTTTAAACAAGTGCCTCAAATTATTGTTTTAAAAAATTATCTTTGTAAGACAATATGAAATAGAAGTATTTTTGTCTCTATAGAGACATTTTCTTTTGTCTCTTTAAAGACAATAGTTGGATCTCTCTAAAGACAATATGGTAGAGAGACAATATGAAAACTATTGTCTCAATGTATTAAAAAAAATAAACAATTTATTTTAAATATTTTTTTAGTGTGATTTTCAACATTCAATGTTTCCAGATTCTTGTTGTCCTCCTATTTGTTAGAATTTTTATTTTTTATTTTTCCACAAGATTACATCAACCATTTTGAAGCTTACATAATGAAACAGCTTTAAGAAGGTAAAATCAACTTGTCTTTATTGATCACAATGTTCATAAACAACACACAGATTTGAAAATAAGTTGGCATGCCTATTCTTTGCTAAAAAGAACCTTCATATGTTACAATATACAACTCCAAAATGAGCAAGAAAACTAATTTTCTGAGTTATAATGCACCAAAATGGGCAGAAAGAAGCTTGTTGCAGCTTACAATGCTTTTCCAAAAGTGAAAGAATTAGCTCAAAAATGAAACAAGGCTTTTTTTTTACATCCTACGTTTGAGAAAAGGTAGGATAGTATATAATGACAATTAAGGGACTCCTTTTTGACTGTTGACTGTTTGACTTCCTTTTAGTCACTGGAAAAGGTTTTATCCCTCCTTGGCTGTTGGAAAAGCTCCTAAATTTGCTCCCAACTTCTCTAGATACCTGCAACTATCCATTCTTGTTCCAAACTGCCTCCTTGATACTCTCCACTTCTGTCTAAGTCACCAGACTGCACCCTATATACTTGCAACTGTCCTCAACTCCTTCAAACTGCACCTTCAAAAGATTCAATTTCTCATTACGATTGTCCAACTGTTCAAACTGCTGAAAACTTATTCAAACCTACCAAAACATGTGGGAAAAAGGTTTGAAACTGTCAAAATTTTCATTCCTAGGTGTGGGAGATCTCCAAGGTCACAACAAAGACGCATGTTCTCAACCTTCATGGTATTGTGCTAATGCTCTCTTTTAAAGTTTCTTCAACCGTAACTTCTAAGTGACTGCCGTGCTAACATAGGTAAATCATTACCCCTGCCATAGACAAAACACTATTTTCATGAGGACTGCCCTTTGTTCTTTGTCTGCCATGTATACTCTGACCCATTATCCTTTATATGACTGCCCCTCTTCATCTCACGAAATTGACTGATCTTTATGACGTCCTTCATATTCATTAGCTGTAGGATTTATAGGTTTGCATGGCTTATAAGTGGCTTCATCACAGTCTTCTTTATGATTCATGCATCCATGCATAGGTCTGTCTTCTTTACCCTGAAAAGGTCTGATCACTGTCATTTCAATCACCAACTTCCATGTCCTTTGATTCTAGAAGATGAAAATCATTCCCCATAGTCTTTTACATTAACTTCTATGCTTTCTTCTGGTTTCTTTTAGTAACCTTCTGCAGACATTGGCTAAGATTATCTACATTCTTCTTGCTGATTATGCAAACTGTTGTTGTCATGACTGTTATAAAATGCTACTACCCTATGCCTCCAATACAATGTAGACCTTTTCCTGAACATTAACTCTTCCAGGGTCAAATACTTAAAGAGCATTGCATCATGTCATGCTGTTACCCCAAACAACTCAGTGGCATCATTAACAATTATTACATATAGTTGATGTTGACCAGGAACCAACATGCATCTCTCATCTAGTGCCTTATCCATAGCCATTGCAAATTCTATTGGACTAAGATTTTGTAATTTTTTTGGCGTCAACAAAATTGATTCTGCAATAACAAGTAATATAGAGTTATAGTAAATATATTTTAGAAAATATGAAGTTTTTGGTAGGAATAGGATTGGTTATGCAATAACAAGTAATATAAAGTTAGAGAAGAGAAGGAAGTGTAATACATACATGTAGTTGATGTCGAGGAGGAACTAACCTTGCACCTTGCATCTATCGACTTTGCAACTTCTATTGAACTAAGATTCTACAAATTTTGTTGACAACTTCTATTGGAATAAGACTCTGCAGATTTTTCTTACAAAACATTATTTTACAAAGGACATAAAAGAAGGAAATAAAAAAGAAGAAGCATTTGCATTATGGTGTTAAAAAACATCACAACAAATAATGCATAAAAAGGAATATATATTGCTCAAATAATAAGGAAAAGAAATTTTAAGGTATTTCACTCTCACACCAACCAAAATAGTTGGTTTAGTCCTTAAATGTGTAGGTACTTGGACATAGAACATATGAGAGAAGATGATTTCTCATATACAATGCAGTAATTCCCAAAGGTGTTATGAAATGTCATTTTTGGAGATGAAAAGAAACATGCCACTGTATCGTAGGGAAATGTCTTGTTGAAGTTGCAATATATTGGAACACACAAGTTTTGGGCCATGTCTAACTAGAGAGCAAATATTTTCCAATTCTCGAAACAGAAACATATGCAGGATTATACATTCAAGGATCCTTACCAACAACATTCCCAGCTGCTGCCCTTTTAGTCTTTTAGTTTAACATAAGGATTGCAAAAATAGTTTTTAAATATAAAAATGGACTTTAGTATGGATGCTTGCTTGATTTTTTATGGATGTAATTTATCAATGCAATAGATCTAAAACATTTCACATCTGGAATAGAACTGATTTTAACGAGGAATAACATGTATTGATTGCAAAAACATATCTATGAATTAATGAATACAAACTTGGCCACAAATTTTACCTTTACAAGACACTTAGCAACCAAAAGCATTTTGATTTTGTGTCAATCAGAACTCATGATTCAATATTTAAACATATATTATATTTAAACCTCATTGGTACAATATAGCTGATAAGCATTAACACCAGATAAGTCATGTTTCAGATGTATAGTCCACATTTTTTAGGTGCCCACGTAGCACAACTTTTAATATCTGCATTAAATGGTTGGATCTCTATATTTCCCATGGGGATTAGAAACTGTCCTAAGCACATGTAAACAGTTTAAAACTAATTAAACTGTTTGTAGCACACCACTTTTGGATGGATATACATTTCAATGTTTTTAGCTTGTGTTAATATCTGCATTAAATGGTTGGATCTCTATGCATCCCATGGGGATCAGAAATTGTCCGAAGCACATGTAAACAATTTTAAAACTAAGTAAATTGTTTGTAGCACACGACCACTTTTGGATAGATATACATTTAAATGTTTTTAGCTTGTGAGTTGCAAAAATGTTGAAAGTGATGTCAAGAGTACATGATTATGGGTGCTGTCATAATAGTACAATTCCCTTTAGAGGAACTAATTTTAGCTGAAATCACATATTTTTAGAAAATATAATGATTTAAGCCTTAAAAAGTTCCATTTTAAGGATTCCAATTGAAGATGGCTTGATCAAATCACCTTAGATCAAACGCCCTTGGATAAAACCTCACTAGTTTTAAACCATACCTATAAATGACTTCCTACACCTATCAAAATGCTGATAAAAAATCACTTTGGATTTAGATTTTGGGGGATCAAATGAATTCATTTAAAATTTATTTGAAATGATTATGGTATTCCTCAGAACAAGCTATCCAATGAATATAATTTTAATATGTTTTGGTTTTATTATGTATTTGTTTTTTAAGTTTTATTAAACATAGGTTTTTCATCGAAAATGAATTTATTTGTTGTTCACATGTGGAAAAATAGAATATTATCAAAAAAAAAATTTGAAAAATATGAGCACAATTCAGATATTGAAGTCCTTAATCCAACAAAAAAAATTAAATTAAATTTTGACATACAAAAAAAGTTACGCGTTATACAGTCGAGCTGTGTCTGAATTGTAATTTGTTTGACTTTGAAACTTGATTAAGGAAAAAATATTCAATAAAAAACTATCTAACCAAGTGGAAGCACTAGATATCAGAGTTACAAATCTAAATTTGAAAGAATTAGAATTTTATCCTTCAGGGAAAAAAAGTTATGCGTTATACGGTGTGCGCCACTTTTTAAAAATGTTGTTTTTTGAAAAAAATCTATTTTCATGGGAGATGGAAAAAGAAGTGCAATTTGATTCCAAAAATTTTGAAAAAAATATTTTTAGAATCTACAAATTTTTTTTGATGAGACTCTAGTTTGCACCATCTTCAAATTCCTCATGGTTTAGCCACTATAGGTGCCCGAATGTAAAGATTTAGTTAAAAATAATAATTTTAGTGTCCGGGGCTTTGGCCAAAAATTGTAAACCACTATTATGGGATCACCCTTTATATTACAAATTGCTTCTCCCTGAACATAGAAAATCTTAAGCATGAAAGATGGAAGAGAGGAGCAAGGAAAAAGAAGTGTACATTGACAAAAGAAGATTGACCAAAAAGGGTACCAAGAAAGATGCCTCAAATGAGTTTTGGTCTGAGAGAACATGCTTAAGGCTATAGATGGTTACATGGCTTGCACTTGATGAGACCAGCCACTCATAGTAAGTCTAGACTCTGCACCAGACTTGCCAAGAGATCAGCAAACAAAATTTCAAATCCAAACTCGAGAAAAATATTGGCTAAAAATTGTTATGGATTGGAAATTTCATGATTTTAAGAGATCAACAAACAAAAATGTATAAACTAAAGTCACAAACATTATAGTTGAGACAAAGTCATTTTGTGTTGAATGTTAAGGCATTCAACCAAAGTCATTTTCTGCAGAATGTAAAGGCATTCAACAAAATATATTTTTTAACATTCAGCAGAAAATGAAGTTTCCCTAAAATGTAATAACAATATTTTATAGAGCCTTGTATCACTTTGGAATTTCTATATTAATTGTGTCTTGAGTTTTGCAAAGCTTTTCTAATTTGACGAAGGATGGATTGTATAAAACTTTCAGTGTTATTAAGTTATTTGTTAAGACGACCATTGATGTAATTTTTGGCTTTTGGATTGCTATAAATGACCTTCTCTGCCCTTGGTTATGGGCTTAGCTATTGTCTAGTCTTCTATATAAATGTAAATAGATAAATAACAAAAAAATGAGGGAGCAATGAGAATAAACATGATCCCAAGAGTGTAAAAATTTATACCAGCATCAGGAACACAATTCATACAATACATAAATCTTATAATCTTAGCTTTGTCACACTTTAATGATATTTTACATTCCCACTAAATAACATCACCATTGCAGAAATCCTAAAAGGTATAAGTTCAGTGACAAACCTCTAGATGATCTACAGAAAATTGTTGAAATGATTGAAAACTTGTAATAGGATTATGATAAGATGATCCCAAAAGCTGTGGTACATGGGCTTCCATCATCCGTCCCAGATTTGTAAGTCTAGCCGATACTCTGTGGTTTGCAACTAAACAAGTAATTATATTTAGAATCTGCACTAAAATTTTGCAGGAATACATGTAACTAAGTTCAAAAAACTACAAGCTTGATTATTAACTGGAATGCTATTCAAAAGATTGACAATAAAATCACTGTAGCAAACACAAGGCAACGTACATACTTCAATTGCAATATTTGCTTTTACTGCAAGCCTACATTTTAGCATTTTAATTTGTCTCTTGCAAGACAACACAAAACATAACAGAACGTACAATAGAACCATTCTTCAAATTGTAAGGGAAGCTCCCTAAGACCTAACTAAACCCAAAACTAATCCTAGATTAGAGCTACAGAAAAAATTTACATGTATACACACCATACAAGATTTCAATGGAGGTTTATACATTGTAATAGGACTCGCCCGGACTCGCCAGGACTCGGTAAGTCCTGAGCCGAGCACCCCTGGCTAAGTTCTGGGAGCCCGGACTCGAACACGGCTGAGTCCAGCTGTGTCCAGGCCGGACTTGCCAGATTCACCGCATCCAGGAGAGTCCCGAGCCCTGGACACGGCCGGCGGTAGCAAGTGAGAAAGCTAATAAAAAAACAAAAAAATAAAGTTTAAGTTTGTTTTTTTTGTCTTATATTATCTCCCCAACCCTAAAAGCAACCTCATTTCATTCATTTGGAAAAATAGGAGGAGAAGGGAGAGTTGTGAAGAAAAATAGGAGGAGAAGACAGACAAATCTAGGGTCATATATCATTTGGGAAGCTTCATACCATCAAGGAGGTGCATTGAGAGCTCATTACTAGTGATTGGGAGGAGTTTGTATTGCATTCCAAGCCAAATTTAAG
>VDFB02222898.1:0-81636 GCA_007258455.2 Sequoia sempervirens
TTATTTGTTTTGACAACTTATAAATTAGTGTTAGATGAACTATTATTTATAGTATTTATTAATGCTTTTATTCTCTAATCTTCTATGGTATTGTTATGGTTAGGATTATAATTTTAATTAGAGTTAGAATTGAACCTTGATTCTAATTGTAATACTAATTGAACCCTAACCCTAACCAATATTAGAACCCAACCCATATTGAACCCTTACCCTGTCCTAAAATTAATCATATCCCTAAGCCTTGTTGTATCTAACCCTAATTGAAACCTAACCCTAACTCTAGTTGTGTCCTAATCCTAACCTTTACCCAAAGCTTTATCCTATAACCCTAACCTTAATCCTAAGTTGCTATATTTTTGTACAATAAAACCTTTAGTAAAGCCTTAAAATTTTAATATTTATTTACATATATATGTTAATTTTGAATAAAATAGAATATTAGTGATTTTTCCTTTTTGAAATGTTCTTAATTTTTTTAAAAATATTGAAGATTTTTTATGTTGGAAGATTTCTACTATTCATATACAGTGTTAATTCATGTGTATTTTGAGCAATCATTATTATAGTTGAAGATTATTTTGATTTTATAACTGTTTTTTCCTTTTTGAAATGTTCTCAATTTTTCCTATAGTTAAATTTGACATGTTAAAGACTTTCATTACCAACTTGATATTAATCTAAATATGCAGTAATCCAAAGACTTTACATTCACATGATTATTTCCAAATAATATTAAAATAATAACTTATGTAGATTTTGGAAGTGCATCTACACATTTTAAGCATAAGATCCATGTCCACTTGACCCATATTTTAATGCAATTCAGGTTTAGACCCTAAATTTCTGGTATATAAATAGATTGCTTTTGTTTGTAAATTATGATTTATTGACTGATTATTGTAAATATTAAAATGTCCTATATTAATCCATGTATGAGATCACTAAATTTCACATTAATGTCCTATATTAATGTCTTGACTATGAACATAAAATGCATAAATGTACATGTGTAAATTAAAATTTCAAACAATAATAAAGTCCATAATTTATGTAACATATTAAGTGCATGAAACCAATATATTAAGTGCACATGAAATAAAGTCCAACAGAGTACATGATAAACAAGAAATATAGTCCATGAAATAAACAAATATAACACATAAAATCACATGTTTCTAGGTCATGCATTGTCTCTATAATCAAGAGACCTCTTCACACCATGAGGACTATGTGGATGACCTAAAACACTTTGTACATAAGAGAAAGATGAAATTAGATGTAAGACAATAAAAAATGATTTAATGACAATTTAATTTATAATCCATCATAAAATTAAATTACCATCATATCTACATTTGGATGCTCTGGTGCGCCTGAAGAAACCTCTAAATTCTCTAAATCAATCTACATAAACAAGACAAAGAAATTCGAAATTAGATGTTACAACTCTACAATTAATTTTTAATTCAATTTAATTGAGAATTTATCATATTTTAATTACATACCGTATTCTGAGCTTGTGCACTAGGCTCTTCTCCAGGACCTGTCTATACATGCTCAACTATAGGATGTGTCTCATGCTATAAAAGAAAAAGAATATGTGAAAATATCATATTAATATGTATATATTCAATTTAAAATTTATATTTCACTTTAAATATATAAAAAAATTAAATTACCATTTGATTTGAAACCTGTTGTACATGTCCTTCTGGTGGTGTAACTATGTCTGGGTCAGGGCTGAAAGTTGCTCTAACAAAGTCCTACAAGATCAAAATTAAAGCATGTACAATTTAATTAGGTTAATATATACATATATATTCAAGTTTGCACATTTTGTGTAGAAAGTTTTGTAAACAACTTGGAAATCAGTGGCCTCACGAGTAACTGCAACATCAAATGTTTGCCCAATTCCCATTCTTATTGTGGTATCAACCTAGACATACATGTACATAGACATTTAACGCTTATAATATTTACAAGTGTACATGCATGCGTTTCATATATCTAGTGATTCAAAACTCATAAGGTGCTGTAGCTATACTAGTAAACTTTAAACAAATTTACAATATGCAGTCCTATGATGCTTTCGATGAGTGGAGGAGTGTGACAATCCTTAGGAGGAATCACGATTAGGGATGCTTACGATTGACTCACCTAAACCAACATGAATATTTGAAGTATATATGTGATTCCAATTATAAAATTTAAAACTCAAGTTAAAATAATTTATGATTTCATATATAATTTTTAAAGTGAAATCAAATACTATAAGGGTTTGCCAAAGTATGACCCGGTGTCGTGTATGTACTCGTGGAGCAGGATGATTGCTTGCATGGGTTAGTGTCATCTGTACGCAAACAATTTGATTGTTAAAATGTATTGCAAATTTTTCTTTGATATATACAACCATAAAAATTATTATAAAATGAGTTTGTACATCTAGATGCATATTTATACCTATGTCGTAGTGTCCTCAGGGTGATGTTCTGCTACGAGGAACTCTACAAATGAATTGATGCGACCAGATGAACCACCTGAATCTCCCTGTCCACCTGAACTAGGTGTGGCCTAATCAGGTCCATAGCATACTTGATGACAACTAGTACATATATGGGGGACGGGCCTCGACACTCTTGGAGCGGTACTCAGACAAGCTCCATAAAAAACTCCTCCATCATCATCATCATCGTCTCTATGCTCCCCACTCGCTATCGCAAAAGCGTGTTGATCAAGGTCTCCTGCGAGTGTACTAAGGGAACCTAATGTTGAGACTAGAGCTTGATGATGTACAGGTGTAGGAATGGGAGGATCAGGAGCAACAACAAGGGGTTGCGCATGCACGGGGTGTCGGGGATCAACCCTTGCCCCTAATCTCTGTTGTGGCATGCCGCCACCAACACCTTGAAATGATCTAAAATCAAAATAATTGGGCTTTTGCCCCAAAATAAACTCTACATACAGTTTTCTCAAAAAATACAATGGGCACTCCCAATTAGCATGTGGGGGACTATCAAAAACCATATACCATCGATCCCAAAAATGTGCACTCATCTATGGATGTATGCACCACCTCATGGATATTCTAGATTTGTTGGGTGGAATGGGTTGTCGAGTAACGGGGTCAAGAAAGTAGGGAGCTAGATGGGATTTCATTATTTAAGGTCTAATATTTGTTTGTAAGAGAGACCATCAAAATAAAATTGTCTCATTTGTTCTCTGTCTCGTCGATGCCTATCAAGATCAGAATCGATCATCTTGATGGAATCAACAACGTTTTGCATTGCAGATGCAAAATGTCTCACATGTGGAGGAATCAATGCTTTACTCTGCATAGCATTGATTTGATTTTGTAAGGATGTAACTTGATCATTTATTCGTGCTCTCAAGCGAGCCTCATCAGATGCGATAGGTGTTGCATGTGGCATATTAGGTGGAGGTGGAGGGGGAGGGGGAGGGGGAGGCCCAGTGAGATGGAGGTGTGGAGGAGGTGGAGGAGGAAATGAGGATCGGCTATGAGCAGGTGGTGGATTGATGAAATATCATCAATGTTAAAATCATCATCATAATATGCTCGATGTAAATGTGCACCTACGTAAATCATCCACAAAATAATAGTCATGTGCATACATATAATAGAATCATATGTTTAGTAAAAGAATAGGTTGAGCAACATATATATTAAGATCATATATTTAATTAGAAATGCACGCTATATAGCCATTGATTGATTTCAACTCAAAGAGCATGTCCATACAAAATTCAAAATTAAATGTATGTACATGTACATTTAAAAATAAAAAATATGATGCATAATTTGCTGCATTACAAATCCTTAAACTAAACTATGTACATATACAAATTTTAAAACTTAAGAACTATATATGCAAATTTTTTTAATACATGCACATACATACTAAACAATAAACTTGAAACATTTCACGAAATCCATTTTGTCTAACACACACACACACACACACACACATATATTACAATTTTTAGCGGGGAGAAATCATGATCTGAAGTAGATAGTCATAAAATATGCTCTGATTATACTATTCATTATAAGTTCATAAATTCCACCAAATTCTTAAATCCATGTCACTAAAAATATCCATCTAGAACCAAAATCATAAATTCATGTCACTAAAATATCCATTTGGAACCAAATTTATAAATTCATCACACAAAATATCCATCGTTCACCAAATTTATAAATTCATAACTATTTAAGATCATTGTTTTAATTTATAAACTATTATGGCTCTCTATTGCATAGATCTTCATTTCTTTGTGTTTTCCTTTTCAAAATCAGGAGTTCTCCTCTCCTCTAGCCATTGTCGATGCTCATCTACAATCCCATCCATAGCCCTGACAGCATCAACAAGGGTTTGCATCCTAGATGCAAACATCCTCACAGGAGGTGCGACACATTCTTCATTTTGAATAATGTTGATTTGATCTTGGATGGTTCTAGTAGAAGCATTGATTTGTGCTTGCAAACGAGCATGTTCATTGATTTCAGGTGGTGGAGGTGGGGGGTTACGAGGTGGAGTGGGCAAAGGTGGAGGTGGATTGCGAATATTATTGAATGGATCCATGTGATCTTTAAGATATGAGTGAACCTGCATTAGATTTGTAATTTCAAGATGTAAGATACATGTTTAGGAAATACCTTTAAAACATTCAATATAAATGGCCTTAAATAATTGAATACAAATGATAAAATTATATGTGGCCTCATTTTATATGTCTAGGGCACATGTTACTTGAATGAAAATACAATTAACTATTGATATTGTATAATCTTACAGGATCTTATTATTGTTAAATTTGGTTGGGCCTTAGGCAACTTTGATCACCAAATTTTAAGAACTTCTTTGATCCCCTTAAGAAATTTCATATTGGAACCCTTAAGAGAAAATTAAATTCACGATTTAGAGGGTGATAGGATGGCAAGGGATTTAAATCTAGAAGAGGTCCTAGGAGAAAAATGGCATAGCTCAAGTGAATAAAAATTTGGTGGAGTTGCCTAAGGCAACCAAATTTCATTAAGAGCCTAAGAAAAAATGATGGCTTTAGGGTTTAGGGTTTAGACTTTAGAGTTTAGGGTTTAGGGTAATGGGATAACTTAAGGGGATATATGTAGTAAGATCCTAGGAAAAAATTACATGGCATAAGGGAATGAAATTTGGTGGATTTTCCTAAGACAACCATTTCATTAAGAGCCTAAGAAAAAACGATGGCTTTAGGGTTTACGGTTTAGACTTTAGATTTTAGGGTTTAGGGTAATGGGATAACTTAAGGGGATATATGTAGTAAGATCCTAGGAAAAAATTACATGGCATAAGGCAATGAAATTTGGTGGAGTTGCCTAAGGCAACCAAATTTCATTAAGAGCCTAAGAAAAAATGATGGCTTTAGGGTTTAGGGTTTAGACTTTAAAGTTTAGGGTTTAGGGTAATAGGATAACTTAAGGGGATATATGTAGTAAGATCCTAGGACAAAATTACATGGCATAAAGAATGAAATTTGAGTGAATTTTCCCTAAGACAACCAAATTTCATTTTATAATCAAAATTGGGACAAAATGAATGGTTTAGTGTTTAGGGTTTAGGGTTTAGAATTTGGAATGTTAATGAACTTACCAAGTTAGTGAAGAGTATTTTTCTTGTGGAATAGTTTATTGAGATCTACTCTTGTTTCAATTGACCAACCTAGATCATGATGGCAGCTTTGATCACCAAATTTTAAGAACTTCTTTGATCCCCTTAAGAAAATCGAATTACGATTTAGGGTGATAGGATGGCTTAAGGGGATTTACGTCTAGTGAGGTCCTAGGAGAAAATGACATGGCTCAAGTGAATAAAATTTGGTGAAGTTTCCCAATGCAACCAAATTTCATTAAGAGCCTTTAAGGACAAAATGAATGGTTTAGCGTTTAGGGTTTAGATTTTAGAGTTCAGGGTTTAGGGTTTGCAAAACTTAGGGTAAAGTTTTGGTGCCCCTTGGAATATTTAATGAACTTGCAAGTTAGTGAAGAACATTTTCTTGTGGAATAGTTGATTAAGATCTACTCTTGTTTCAATTGACCAACCTAGATCATGAAATCTCATTCATATTAAAATCTTGCACGATCTTATTATTGTTAAATTTGGTTGCCTTAGGCAACTTCACCAAATTTTAAGAACTTCTTGATCCTTAAAATTTGTGTATTAGAGTTGCAAAATGATTTGCAAATTTAGGTGATAGGATGGTTTAAGGGGGATCTAGATGTCACTGGTGGTCAGAATTTAGTGTACCCTATGGCCTCATTGGTTCCATCTAGCTCACCAGGTCAAAAAGTGTTTACCCCTCTAATAAAAAAGTATCATATTAAAAATGAATCAATCTATACATATCTAAAATAGTAATAATCTTAAATGTAACCCATACTCTAAGAATAGAATGCTGATACACACACAACCATATCCCTGGTGGTGCAAACCTAGTGAGAACTTAATTAATTATAACCTTTTACCTAATCTTAAGAGTAACTATTAGGTATGTTATGTTATATTTAAATTAATTTATATTTGTATTATAATTATGTTAATATTTATTATATATTCCTAAATTTTAACCTAACTATTTACTGGAAGCCTAATTGGATCTTGAAGCCCTGATCCTCATTAAAACCCCAAGTAAATTGTGAAACATTACCTATCCTTGGTGTAATCTTATATTATATTTTTATGATATTAAATGTTATATTATTTAATATATATTATATTAAATATAATATATTAAATAATATAAATATTTAATTATATTTATTTTATATGAATCATCCTCCTATCTCTAAATTGTAATAATAGCATGTAGTTCCTCCAAACTATCATCATGTACCTCCTCCCTTTCCCATGTAATAGGTGTACCTTGTAGGTGTTAAATGGTTCCATCTTGGTCTCCTTATTAATGCATTTCTATCCTTCCACATAAATCTATATAGTATCAAAATATAGGTAATTTTATGGTTATTGAATCTCTCTTAATTGCTAAGAATCCATTATGATTGAGGATGGGTGGATTATTATCTAGGATCCGTGGCAGAAATCCTATAGAGGTCCGTGGTGTGTTTTCTTAATACATATATTTATACAAACTTCTCTTTCCATGTATTATCAACTCTCCTATATAATGGAGCACCTTCCTAGATTTAAATTTCATATGATATATATGTACTTAGAGTGTTTCAATTGGAATTGCTATAATTCTCATATGGCATTCCTAAGATATTCAAAATAGACTTGCCAAATACTATTGTTGATGTGACATTGAACCTACATAATTTTAGGTATGTCCAATGAAGAAAGATTAGGAGTCTGAGTTCATAAATTCCCTAAATGCTTTAAGTGTTGGGAGTTTAGGTTTTATAGTTTAGGGTCTAGAGTTTGGCAAACTTAGGGTAGTTTGGGTGGTGTAAATGGGCTAGACTTGCAAGTTAGTGTCAGGTGGGAGAGATACGATGAATTATGGCTTAGATTTGCAATTAAGCTAACTAAATTTGCAAACAAACATCGAGAGATAAAACTTTATGAATTTTAACTATTCTTTAACATATTGATTTCTAATCTAATTATAATTTAACATTGAAACTAAAGTTTAATATATATCATTTTTTCCATACAAAGCAAATAAAATTTGAAACATTTAAGCAATGCAAATAATTTTTTTTGAGCTCGAAATTACTTGGTTTTCAAAATCAAAATGATTTGTTCAATTCCAATTTAGGGTTTTAACAATTTCTTTGTTCCAATTCAATTTAGGGTTTCAATTTTAAACAATTAGGGTTTTTAATGCAATTTTTTAGTTTCAATTCAAACTAGTGTTTTCAAATTCAAATTTTTTTGTTTGATTTGGATTTGTAAATGCAATGTTTTTATTCATTTTGATTTATAGGGTTTTGAAATGCAATTTTTTTTTTGTTTTTGTTTCAATTAGGGTTTTCAAATTCAATTTTTTGGGTTTAATTGAATAATTTAGGTTTCAAAAGTTAAATTTTGTTTCTAAAACCTAATTCAAGGTTCATTTTTCATTTTATTAAAAACCTTCAGGTTTCATTGCATTTTTTCGTCTATTTTTACAGTTATTCATTTCTACTATAACAGTTTAAAAAAATACTTAAAACGTGAAATAAATTTAAAAAATGCTAAATTCATTTATTTTCTTCAAAATTTTAATTCAAAATTAAAAAATGCAAAAAAATGGCATGTAGTGGCGTACCTGTAGCTGATTGTGGGGGTCGTTGTCGCCAATACTCGGGGTCTCGTCCGCTGTGCAGTGAAATGTGTTTTTTTTTTAAATAAATAGCAATATAAAACAGGATCCGATTTCTACAAAACGGGATCCTGATTAATAGAAATCGGGATCCTATTTTTTAGAAATCGAGATCCCGTTTTGTGAGAATCAAGATCCCGTGCCTTTTCCATCAGTTCAGAATCCGATGGGAAACGGGATCTCGATTTTTAAAAAGCGGGATCTCGTTTCGTCTCAGGCTCGGGATCCTGAACCATAACAGGATCCCGATTTTTAAAAATCGGGATCCCGTTTATTAAAATTGGGATCTCGTTTCCTCAATGTCGATTTCAATTTTTTGGTTAAGGCAAAAACTTACACGTTTCGTGGACTCAACTTTGTGCACTTACCCAGTACCATGAATATAATTGGACCATTTACATGTGGAATTCTAGTTCCTCTTGCTCTCTTTACAATGTCCTTGGCAATTATCACTTGTGGTTGATGCAATGTCAATAATGTGTCAATAATGTTTTCAATGCATAAGAGTGCCAACCACTCGATTTTCCACATTAATGGCTCACATATCTCTATTGGAAGGAATTCAAAATGTGTCAGAAAGTAGTGTGCCATTGGCATGGGAGAGATTGATTCATGAACTAGGACAAAAAAATATTAATTAAAGATAAAGGCAAAGAATTTTATTTTTTCTCATGATTCAAATGAAGTTAAGATTTTATTAAATTTAAAATCATTTGAATAAAAGGTGAGGGTAACCTTGATTAATTATAAAATTGAATTTTATTTTTCAAGTTGTTTTCACTAAGGCCAAAGGGGGGGCTTGTAAAAATAATAGGTGGAAGTGTTATTGGGTGAAGTACCCATGAATGTTTGTTATAGTAGTATGCTATATTATTCTATAAAGAGAATATAATAAGGGCAACCTACAAAAATCATATAGATCTAGTAATATTAAGAATTAACAAATATATCAAATGGATACATTGTAAAATGGTTTATGTTTTAAAAGGGCCCAATATATCCTTCAAATATTCCCTAAAATCAAGATCATGGTAAGATAACATTCGTGTACAATGTTGACTTTCCCTAAAAATCAAAGGAGAGATATTTAACATGATGGAGAATGAGAAAAATAGAGTGATGTGAATAATGACATAATGACAAAGTGATGGCTTTATTAAGCTAATGAGGAAATATCTTATGATTTTATTAAGTCAAATCATGAAAATAAATATCAAGGTTGTTGCTCATTATGTCAAAATATTTTTCCCTAATACCAAAAAAGAAAAGGATCCCTAATGCACGTTGCCCTAAATATCAAACAAGACTTTAGGATTCATAAGTAGGAAAACAAGAAGAATATGGCACTTATTCAAAATAGAGAGATTTCAACATCAAAGATAGTGGAGATCATTGAGGAACAAATTCAATGAACCACATATTAAGGAATGTAATGGTCAAATGCATTATTTCTTCACTTCGTTAATAGTGCATTTTTCAATTTTTAATGAACAACTTTGTTCTTGCAATGGTGCAAATATTAGAGGGAAGTTCTTCCACATTTCTTCATGTAAGTCTTTTAATGAGGGGATCGTGTGCATTTAATGTTCTATTTTTTCTTTCTCTCCTCTCTTCTTCGTTATTCCTCTTCTCTTTTATTTTCCCTATACATATGGTATGACTTTCATATGTAGCTGGAGGGAAAACTATTGTAGGCACATGTTATTGAAGTTATACTTATAGATTTCTCTCTTTATAAAAGTTTGAATATAATTTATCTACCTACGCTTGTTGAGATCTACATTCCATTGTGTTATTTTTCTTTCTTTCATATTTAGTAGCCTTCATGTGTCTAGACAAGCTCTGATTACTCTGAATGTATAAATCTGCTCTAAAAATGATTAATATATGTTGTGATCAATTTATCCCTCTTCCATATTGTTCATTGGACGAGCCTTTTGTTCAATTTGTGGATCTATCAACTATTTTCGTGCAATTGTTTAAGTGCAAAAGTAATCATCTCACGTAGTTAATGATCTTTGATCATTCACTTAAATTAGTTGTGTTTTTATATTTACATTAGTTGAAGTGATCTACACCAACATGTACTGAATTTCTTTCTCATAGAAACATTGCTGAGTTTACAAATAAAGACTGTGTGTTTGTTCTTACTGTAGTTCGCAGTTTGGAAGACCGAAAAATACCAATGACAGAAAAGAAAGAATGTACAGAATTTGCAAAATGCTTCCAAACAAATAGTGATATTTTCGTTCCAAAATTAACAATCCACTGAGCTTTAAATAATGAGTTGTAAGGCACAACTAACCTTTAAAACAGAAGCAACGATAACGCTTAGATTAAGTCCGTTCCATCTCCAGACTTACAAAAAGACTAAAGGACAGCATCGTACATTAATAAGGATTGGTACAAACGGACATATTCCAGTATAGGCACAGAAGAAACACAGAATCTTCAACTAATTCACAACCTCAGAAACTCACACCTAGCCATGGACCACAGTCATGTTATTCAGAGTTTCTTGATTGAAAACCTTCAACTCCAGCCGGCATATTCTCAAAGATTCACGTAGTTTGAGCTTTCACATTGGAAGACCCAACCAGCTCTAATAGTGACTCTAGAAACCACCGTTGATTTACTTTCTTCGCAAGTGTTATTCAACAAGGATTTTCTATTCCGCCCAGCACATCTCAATATTCCCATCAATAGCTTTTATATAACCTGAATCATATTTTGCTGCTTTTCGACTCCACAAGATTTATCGATTAGAGGCTCTCCTGAATTCGATTATCTTCAAGACGGGTGTATTTCTTCAACACATATTATTCGCCAGTCTTATGAATTGTCGTAGGTACCTCGAACTGGTGTATTCAATCGCTTCAATCCATATATGACTGTCCACTTCAGATATTGTGAAGAAACTCTCACGGGTAATTGAATACTTCGCTCGATATGCAACAAGACTATGTCACGGTAATTTATGAAACTTAATAAATCCCAGCCCGTGTTCTTTAACACTTTCCAGATACAATAGTCTCCATCGAATTTCCAAAACTAAGATTTCGATTCAGATCAATTTCAAAAGGTCAATACAATTGCCCAGGGGGCATCTCACAGCACCAAAGGCAATTACTCTACTCAAGCTTTCGGTCCAAGTAGAGTCCAAGAAAATCACTGATGAGCACACAGTTATACTAAGAGGGGTTGAATCAATATAACCACAAATTTTACAAATTTAAAATTTTATCAATCATTATAACACCATTCATTCAACATCAATAATTATTCACATGTGAAGAACACAATAACACCCATATTTACGTGGAAACCCTTGTAGGAGAAAACCATAGAACAAATAATGTATTTTATATATTTATGTGAATTACAATGATAGTAGGCACCAACTTCTAACTTGTTTTGTAGGCACCAACCTACACGAAGCACCAGCTCCCTCAATTTTTAGGCACCAACTCACTGGAGGCACCAACCCCCACTTGTCAAGCACCAACTTAGCAAAAGATAATAACTTCAGAAATAAAGTTTCATCTTCAATGTTGCTTCTTTAACGGATGATGGACAATACTACTCAAATATATCTCTTTCAATATTGCACCAAATCTACTATAACTCTTTTCTTAGATCTGATATAATTCTTCTTCTATATTTGCATTAACTTCTCTTCAATAATCTGCCATAAAAATCTGCTCTCAAATCTGCAATATATCTTCACTAAGATCTGCCTTTTATCTCAACTTAACTCATTTGTGATATAAGATGTCTCTTTAAAGCTCACACAAATTATGTATATTCCTGCTCCTCTCTTCACATAATCATTCTCTCTCACACACTTTATATATATTCATGTTCTTTTATATAGTCATCCTTATCTAACTCTATACATTCAAATCTAAATTGAATCTTATTTTTATATCAATCTTTAATCATAAAGGAGTGCACCTTTAAAAGCAACATGTCCCTTGATTTAATCGCACCACTTAGTTTCAAAAGATCTGACTTGTAATATTAATTGATTGCCTTTATTTCTGTTTTGAAGGATCGTTTCTTTTCATTTAATTAATCTCTTCCTTTTAATAAATCGTTGCTTTTAAAAATTTTAATTGTTCCTTTATAAAAAATTTCCTTTAGAGTTGAAATGAACTTTTCTTTCATTTTATCGCTGATTTTATTTTTTTCTTTATTAACAGGCCAGCATCCTTATTTTATTCACCTTTGTCTTATATGGTTTTGTTTTTATGGGTTGTTCGTTGCAATGATAATAAAAGTTCTTAAAGTAATCACATAAGCATTCAAAGTTCAAACACTGTCATTGAAAACTTCACCATTGCCTTATGAAATTAATAATCATCATATGCTTTTTTAATTTCCGTCTTCTATTTTATTGTCTTATTCTATTTGCTTTTTACTTTTGTCTTTTTTCTGATTTTATAAATGTTAATAATCTTCAAATCGTTGCCTTTTAAAACTGACTAATAATCCTTTAAAATGTTGCCTTTTATAAATGGAAATTTATCATATTATTATCTGCATCTTAAAGTCTCTTATAATATAGATTGTTGCATTTAACTGATGTTCATTTATCTTAATTTATCCTTTAATTAAGATAATAAATTTGTTTGATCAAACTTATATTCCATGTTTGAATGGATCAAACTATTTGAAATACTCTACCAATTTTCATGGCAATCTTGGCTTATTTTTCTTAATTTTCTATCTTTAGGTGAACCTTTAGTTCCTAGTTACACACATAAAATATCTTCCTGCAACTAGAATGCATCTTCAAGCTTTACCTTGACATCAAGCACAATATTTCCAACAATCTTCCCCTTTGTCATTGATGGCAACACAAACATAATTCTTTCCTTTTGCATTGCTCCTCCTTACTCTATTTCTCCCCCTTTGACATCAATGGCAAAGGTTTTCCAACAATGTCTTGCATTTTATGTTCCATGGAGCTATAAGATACTGTTGTGGATAGCTCCCCCTGAGTGTATGCTCCCATCTACTAATTGGATGGGTGTGGGACTACTCCCAATTTGTCCCTTAGATACTCCTCTAACTCATCATCCCTTGACTTTTAAATTACTTGGGTGACTTACTTCCTTTTATATCTTGGTTGTTGAATGAAGAAGATCATCCTCCTTTTGATCTTTTTGTGAAATACTTCTCTTCTTTCTTCTCTTCCTCGTGTTTTTTGATTGCTTTTTGTTATCAATATGACAATTTCCAACAATTGATGCCAATTCATTATCTTCTTTTGATACCAATCCATTGCATAAGTAGATTTTTCTCTACAATTTTCTAAGATACTTCATTTGAGTTATCTTCATGCTTCTCCTCAAATTTGTGTATGAAGTGTATTTTGCACAATCATAGATTTATCCTTCTTCTCATCATTTTGCTCATGTTTCCTTCTCCATACTTTTGTAGACTTTCTCTCCTTTTGTTTATTCATGGTGTTCTTCTTCATGTCATGTCTAGGTGGTTTCACAAAACCACATCTACAAAATTGTGCTATATGTCCATAGTTATTGCACTTGTAGCATACAACATGACTATAATCCACTAAAGGAACAAAGGAGTTATAGTTCCTTCCATAAGATCTTCTATTTTTGTTCCAACCATAATCATATCTCACATGTGTTCTACAATCTCTTGCTTTATGCCCAAAATGATTGCATGAATAGCAATATCTATAAAAGGTACTCTTGAACTTGTATGGATGCACTTGCCTTGAAGGAAATGACTTCTTGAAATTGTTCTTGTTAACTTTTGGAGGAGTGTTTGTCTTCTTAGGAGTCTCTATTGAATATTCATTGCTTGAATTCTTTGGTGCCCCTTTGGAGTCATCCTTATTGTCCATTTGATTTTCTCCATATCCAAGTCCTTTCTTATTGAATGGTGACCTCTATTTATTTAATATATCATCCAAAATCTTGGTGGTACTCTTATCAAACTTGAGTTTGTTGTTTAACTTGGAGGATGTCTTTTGCAGTTCCTTTCTTAAAGAAACTATCTCAGATTCTAAAATTTCACAATCTTCTTTCTTTTTCTCTAGTTGGACTCTTACTTCCTCTTTCATTTTGTGGGTATGTGGGGATCATGATGGGCCAAAAAGTGGCAATATGATGGGTTTATGGCTAACAACTTTTATTTTACCCAAAATTGATGAAAGAAAAAGGGTTTTAAAAGGATATTCTAAAATTTTCACCAATATAAATTATGCTTCACTTTGAATTTAATAGTAAATTATTATTCATTTCTATTTGAATTCTGACTAAAGTCGATTGATTAAGATTGAAAAATCTATAGCTTTCAAGCGTATAACATTTTTGAATCAAAATATGCATCACATTCTATGCTTTGCATACTATAGAATTAAAAAATAAAATTTGAATTTCATGAAGTTTTGACCAAGTTAAAGGTGGTTAGACATCACGAGTTTTATATTTTTAAAAGTTGTAATAAAAAATTCATAATTAATTATTTGCTTGGAAAAAATTACAAAAATATGCATCACATCAGGACATGATTACTCTACTTATACCCTAAAATTTTATGAAAAAAAATATTATCATTTTATTGTGGTTATGGTGGTTAGGCAGGACACCTACTTATTTTTTCCTAAAATTTAAGTACTCATGCATTGAAATTTCAAATTTTCACCAAATAGATTTTTTTTTTTTAAATAAGCTTAGTAGTTTAGAAACTACATTCAATTTTCTACAAAATTCTATTCTTACATATTTTTGAAATAATATAGATAACTTATTCAAATTTTTACATTGAACTTGCCTAACTCAGATTTTTTTGAATTTTTTCCACTTAAAGGCCTATTTTTTCCATGATGATCCACGCACATGCCCTTGTATCCTTCTCTCATCTAAAATTTTAGCTCGACAATTATATTCTCTGATTCTTCAATATTTTGTACTAACACTATATTAGATTCATTGTTCTCTTGAACTTGTAGCTTTAGTTTTTGGTTCTCCTTTCTAAGCCTCTTGATCTCATTGTAGGCATAATGGGGTTCCTCCACAAGATCCAATACACTATGACATTCATCATTTCCTTCTTCTAAGTTTATATCAACATTCTCATCATATTTTGTAAACTCCTTTTCTTCTAAGTTCATCTCCTCTTTTCTTCCATTCAAAAGGTGGTTTTCTCTTTCGACGATATCATCTTTTGTTTCTATTGTCATTCGTGTTTCATTCGTCACCCCATTATTTTTGCTTGCTTCTTTGTCATTACTTGCATTTGATTTTGTTGGTGCTTTGTCATCAAAAACGTGATTGGTATTTCCTTTTCCATTATTTCCTTTTCTTCTTTCCATGTGTGCTCTGTAGATCTACCTTCTAGTTTGTTAGACTAATTCAAAGGAACCCGCTCTGATACCAATTGATGAGCACACAGTTATACTGAGAGGGGAGTGAATCAGTATAATGAAGCGTTTACCAATTTAAAACTTTATCAATCACTATAACACCATTCACTCAACATCAATAATTATGCACATGAGAACACAATAACAACGATATTTACGTGGAAACCCTTGCGGGAGAAAACCACGGTACAAATAATGTACTTTATATATTTATGTGAATTACAATGATAGTAGGCACCAACCTACTAGAGGCACCAACCTCTAACTTGTTTTGTAGGTACCAACCTACAAGAGCACCAACTCCCTCAATTTGTAGGCACCAACCTATTGGAGACACCAACCCCCACTTTCCAAGCACCAACTTAGCAAAAGATAATAACTTCAGAAACAAAGTTTCACCTTCAATGTTGCTTCTTTAACAAATGATGGACAATACTGCTCAAATATATCTCTTTCAATCTTGCACCAAGTCTACTATAACTCTTTTCTTAGATTTGAGATAATTCTTCTTCTATGTTTGCATTAACTTCTCTTCAATAATCTGTTATAATGTTGATTACAAATCTGCCATAAAACTTTGCTCTCAAATTTGCAATATATCTTCACTCAGATCTGCCTTTTATCTCAACTTAACTCCTTTGTGATGTAAGATGCCTATTTAAAGCTCACACAAATGATGTATATTCCTTCTCCTCTCTTCACATAATCATAATTATCTCTCACACACTTTATATACATTCTTGTTCTTTTATATAGTCATCCTTATCTAACTCTATACATTCAAATCTGAATTGAATTTTATTTTTATATCAATCTTTAATCATCAAGGGTTGCAACTTTTAAAATCAACATGTCCCTTGATTTAATCGCACCACTTAGTTTCAAAAAATCTGACTTTTAATATTAATTGATTGCCTTTATTTATGTTTTGAAGGATTGAAGCTTTTCATTTAATTAATCTCTTCCTTTTAATAAATCGTTGCTTTTAAAAATTTCAATCGCTCCTTTATAAATTGTTTCCTTTAGAGTTGAAATGAACTTTCTTTCTTTTCATCGTTGATTTTATTTTTGTCTTTATTAACAGGTCAGCGTCCTTATTTTATTCACCTTTGTCTTATATGGTTTTGTTTTTATTGGTTGTTCGTTGCAGTGATAATAAAAGGTCTTCTTAAAGTAATCGCGTAAGCATTCAAAGTTCAAACACTGTCATTGAAAACATGACCACTGCCTTACGAAATTAATAATCATCGGATGCCCTTTTAACTTTCGGCTTTTACTGTATTTTGTCTTATTCTATTTGCTTTTTAATTTTTTCTTTTTCTGATTTTATAAATGTTAATAATCTTCAAATCATTTCTTTTTAAAACTAACTAATAATCCTTTAAAATGTTGCCTTCTATAAATGGAAATTTATCATATTATTATTTGCATCTTAAAGTCTCTTATAATATAGATTGCTGCATATATTAACTGCTATTCATTTATCCTAATTTCTGCTTTAATTAAGATAATAAATCTATTTAATCAAACTTATATTCCATGTTTGAATGGATCAAACTATTTGAAATACTATGTCAATTTTCATGGCAATCTTGGCTTATTTCTCTTCTTGTTTTGTTATCTCTAGGTGAGCCTTTAGTTCTTGGTTACACACATAAAATATCTACCTGCAACTAGAATGCATCTTCTTGCTTTACCTTGACATCAATGACAATATTTCCAACAATCATTGTTCAATTGAAAAACGTAAAAAATCTCTACATATCCAAAAATGAAAACTTTTCTCCATTTCTCCATCTGCCGAAAGTAATTGACATTGGACTCTTGAAATGCCTTCTTTAAAGGAAACCTTAGATTTAATAAAATTCTCTCATAAGCGCTCCCCTCCAAAAATGAGAATTTATTTATCTTAAAAGAAACACCTTATATCCCTTTCAAAGAATAAATTAATGCCTTATTAAAAAAAACTAACATAAGAGCCCAAGCATTAATTTATTTTATTTATCTTTTCCCTTTTAACCGTATATTGGGGGCAACATTACAGTCCTCCCTCCCAAGAATTGCTTGTCCCCAAGAAATTTCAATCCAGGATGTTGTAAGACTTGCTTGTTCTCCCACATAGCATCTTCAACTAGAAGATTTTTCCATTTAACAAGGTATTCCCTGATGACCCTTTTCCTGAGAGCATTCCCTGACATCGATTATAGCCTCAAGTATAAGTGCAAGTTTCCCTTCTTCATCCAAGGGAGGCAACTCAACAGAGGGAACTATGTTGTGTCCCAACACCTTCTTGAGGGGAGAAACATGGAAAACATTATGAAATTTGTTGTTTGCTAGCAACTCCACCTCATAGGCAACCTCTCCAATTCTTTTGGTGACCCAAAAAGAACCATAAAATTGAGGTCTAAGATTTTCCGAACCACTTTTTTTGAGTCAAGACTACTTGTAAGGTTGCAACCTTAGATACACCATGTCTCCAATCTCAAAACTCCTCTCTGAACGGTGTTGATTGGCATATGATTTTTGTCGATTCTAAGCTTGCCGCATATTCTCCTTCAATGACTTCAGTATGTCCTGACTTTGTTGTAGTAATTCTCTAGCCTTAGGCACCCTGTTGTCCCCAAAAAGTAAATCAAGAAAATTTAGAGCTTCATATCCATAAAGTGTCATAAACGGTGACATTTAGATTGATATGTGGTAAGTTGAATTATAACAATACTCACCCAAGTGTAACCACCTCACCCATGCCTTCTACTATCCCGAGATGTAATTCCTAAGGTACCCTTCCACCCACTTGTTAACAATTTTTGATTGGCCATTAGTCTATGGATGGTAACTTGTGTTAGGGGTTAATTTCGTTCCACTCAATCTAAAGAGCTCCTACCAAAAGAGACTTAAAAACTTATTGTCCTTTTCACTAACAATGCTCCTAGGCATTCCATGATGTCTGAATTTTTCCTTGAAAAATAGATTAGCCACCTGTACAGTTGTATATGTGGCTGAAATAGCATGAAAATGTGCAAATTTTGTGAGCCTATCAACAACCACATACATACAATCCTTACCATGTACCTTAGGAAGCCCTGTAATAAAATCCATAGAGATGCACTCCCATTTCTGATTAGGAATGGGTAGTAGCTGCAACAACCCAGTAGGATATTAGTGTTCATCCTTATTTTATTGACATATAGGGCACTCCCTAATATATTTAAGAACTTCAATTTTAAGCCCCTTCCATGTAAACCTTTCACGGATCTTCCTATATATTTTAAAGAACCCTAGATGACCAGCCATAGGGGCATCATGAAAATCCCTCAAAACTTTAGCTTTAAGATTTGAATTAGATACCAAAAAAATTATACCCTTATACATAATCAGCTCATTGATAATTGTATAACTGTCATCTTGAGTGGTACCCTCAATAATTTTCGTGGCCCAAGAATCCTTAGCATAATCTGTAACAATTAACTCCTTCCAATCATCACTAGTCTCCACCAATGAGCATAAATGGGGTCTTCTAGACAATGCATCTGCAACAACATTTATCTTCCCTTTGACATATTTAATGTCAAAATCGTATGCCTATAATCTACTCACCAATTTTTGTTGTTTATCGCTGAGATATTTTTGATTCAAGAAATATTTGAGGCTATTATGATCTGTTTTAATTATAAACCCCCCTCCTATCAAATAAGATGTGAATTTCGCCAAATCATGGATAATGACCAACATTTATTTATCATAAATAGAATAACTACGTTCAACTCCTCTCAACTTCCCACTTTCAAAGGCAATTGGATGTTTATTTTGCATCAAAATAGCTCTAATACCTTCTCCTAAAGCATTGCATTCCAACTCAAAAAGTTGGGAAAATTTTGGAATGGCCAAGACTAGACAAGTACTCATGATTTGCTTGAACTAATCAAAACATTGTTGTGTTGCATTTGACCAACTGAAGGCTCCCTTCTTTGTCAAATCCATAATAGGTGATGCTTTTTGCGAGAAGCCCTTAACAAATCTCCTATAAAATCCACATAAACCAAAAAATTCCTTAAGCTGAGAGAGATTTGTAGGTGGAAGCCAATCTAGAATTGTTTTGATCTTCTCAGGATCAACCTTAACACTATTGGCACTAATTATATGTCTATAATTGCTTTGATCTTCTCAGGATCATGTCTAATAAGCCTTTCCATCCTCTTGAATGAGACTGTACATGGTCCACCATTAGTGATTCCCCTAAGAATAATCTTTTGACCATCTGAATCAAACTTCATCTCCATAATTTGCAAATTCATAGTGAACTCACCAATAGAGCGTAGCCACTGTATACCAAGAACCATGTTTGTATCGCTAATGCTCACCACATAGAAAACATCTCTAAGCTCATACTCTCCCAACTAAATTCTCAAATCAGATATTTTCCTGGTACAAGTAAGGGTAAATTCATTCGCTACCATAACCTTGAAGCCCTCACAATCCTCGGTTTTGATACCTCTTCGAGCAACTATTCCTTCATCAATAAAATTGTGTGTTGCCCCCGTATCAATAAGAGTCACTATATGCTGCCCACATAACACTCTAACATGAAAGGAATTTTCTACAAACTAGAGAGTTGTGCTATCGTTCCCTTTTTTCCTTTCTCTTTTTCGAACTCATCCGAAGAGCTCTCACTGTCACTTTCTTTCGAACCAGCTTGCTGATCTGAATTTTTTGCACTTGATTCATCAACTGTAGAGTATTCTAATTGTTTTGATTTTCCCTTATTATCACACTTATGTGCCTTGTCCCATTTCTCATCACAATAATAACACAAACTCTTCTTTCTACGTTCATTGAGTTGCTCATCATCCAATCTTTAAGGTATGTTCTTTGAATATTTTGGATCCTTTTGAAAAGAAAAAATGTATTTATCTTTCCTAGACATAAACCCCTTGGATTGAATTTTTCTCTTTGAAGTAGACTCCATATCCCTTGCTTTTTTAATTGCATCCTATAATGTGGGTGGGTTAAGTTCCTTTATCCAACCCCTTAACGGATATGCTAAACCATCCATGAACACAATTAGCCTCCTCTCTGAAATATCAGTCACAAGCACTAAAAGCCTCTAAAAATCTACTATATTTAAGTGTCCATTGATCCCCACTGTCTAAGCTGAGATAACTCCTTAAATTGGAGTTCTGGATCTTTCTTATTGAACCTATCAATCAACCTCTCTGTGAACACTGCATAAGAATCAATCTAATCATGACCTAATGTTACCATTCCATGGTGCCACCACTCGTGCACACCTATCTAAATATAACATAGCATATTTGATGGCTTCATCTTCAGGCATTGGGTTAAGCTAAAAGTATGTTTCAAGTTTTTGCACCCATGCTCTAGCTGTTGTTTTTCCAGAACCATCGAAATAGGGAATGGATAACTTGCCAACTTTCTTTTGCAAATCATAATTAGGATCTCTCCCACCTCTATGTGGTCCATGTCTCATCCTAAGATCCACATACTCATGAAAAGACATTTTAGCTTGGAATTCTAAATTTGAATTTCTCCAATCTTCTAAGACTTGATCTTGGAGCTCCAATTGAATAGGTTCCACTTCAACTTGGGGATTATTCCTTGGTGTAAAATGAGGCATCAAAGGTCTAGAGTTCATTGTCTTGGTTACATTATGCTGGTTAACAGCCCTGTTGTTGACTGGTCCATCTTCATTTCCCTCATTCCTTCCATTAGCATTGTTCCCATTATTATTATTGTTATTTCCTCTCAATTGTTGAGTCATTAAGGTTGCCAATTGTGCCAAGGTCTATTGTATTCACGTTGTCCCCTTACAATATCATTGAACATTTCATGAGTGATTGGTTCCTCATGGCCCTTGTTTTCTCTATTATCCCTATCCCTATCTTGCATTGTGCTAGTTGAAACAACCTTGATATTTTGCTTAAAAGTGTCCTATTTTGGATAAGGTTGAGCCCACTATGCTTGTCTTCTCTCTTCTCTAGCAATGTATCTCCTATATCTGTCACTCATGAACCCTACAAGCTGTAGAAATTTTTCTTCCTTTGATACCAATGAAGTGGTCTACCCCAACACGTACTGAATTTTTTTCTCATAGAAACATTGTTAAATTTATAAATAAAGATTGTGTGTTTGTTCTTACTGTAGTTTGCAGTTTGGAAGACCAAAAAATACCAATGACAGAAAAGAAAGAATATACAAAATTTGCAAAATGCCTCCAAACAAACAGTGATATTTTCATTTCTAGAAATAACAATCCACTAAGCCTTAAATAATGAGTTGTAAGGAACAACAAACCTTTAAAGAAAAAGCAACAATAACGCTCAAATTAAGTTTGTTCCATCTCCAGACTTAGAAAAAGACTCGGGGACAGCATTGTACATTAATAAGGATTGATACAAACATACGTATTCAAATATAGGCATAGAAGAAACACATAAGCTTTGACTAATTCACAACCTCAGAAACTCACGTGCTTTGTCATGGACCATAGTCATGTTATTTAGAGTTTCTTGATTGAAAACCTTTAGAACCAACCGACATATTCTCAAAGATTCACGTAGTTTGAGCTTTCACATTGGAAAATAAAACCAGCTCTAATAGTGACACTATAAACCACCATTGATTTACTTTCATCACAGGTGTTATTCGATAGGGATTTTCTATTCCACCCAACACATCTCAATATTCTCGTCAATAGCTTTTATATAACCTAAATCGTATTTTGTTCCTTTTCGACTCAAGATTTATTGATTGGAGGCTCTCTTGAATTCGATTATCTTCAAGATGGGTATATTTCTTCAACACATTATTCGTCAGTCTTATGAACTGTCGTAGGTACCTCGAATTGGTGTATTCAAACGCTTTAATCCATATATGAGTGTCAACTTCAGATATTGTGAAGAAACTCTCACAGGTAATTGAAGACTTCACTCAATATGCAACAAGACTATGTCACGGTGATTTCTGAAACTTAATAAATCCCAGCTTGTGTTCTTTAACACTTTCTAGATAGAATAATCTCCATCGAATTTCCAAAACTAATATTTCGATTCAGATCAATTTCAAAAGGTCAATACAATTGCCTAGGGGGATTCTCACAACACTAAAGGCAATTACTCTACTGAAGCTTATGTTCCAAGTAGAGTCCAAGAAAATCAATGTTCAACAAAAAACCATAAAAAATATATGCACATCCAAAAATGAAAACTTTTCTCCATTTCTCCATCTCCCCAAAGTAGCTGACATTTGATTCTTGAAACACCTTCTTTAAAGGAAACCTAAGATTTAATTAAATTCTCACATAAGCGCTCCCCTCCAAAAATGAGAATTTATTTGTCTTAAAAGAAACACCTTATATCCCCTTAAAAGAATAAATTAATGCCTTATTAAAAAAAACTAACATAAGAGCCCAAGCATTAATTTATTTTATTTATCTTTTCCCTTTTAACCATGTATTGGGGGGAACATTACATTAGTTCTCTCTTCTCTTTCCTCTACAAAGTGATTCTTTGAGCACTTGTGGGTCATCTTAAGAGAGATGGATGTTTCAAGGTTTTAGGTTGTAGGTGAAGTGTAAGAGAGGGGGACCAACCACGTCAAGGCTTCAAGTCACGAAGATCCAAGAGCGGAGGGCTGCCCTAACTTACCTCACTCTAAAGGGATGTTTTAGGAAAGGATCATAAGTGATAAGGACTATAATGCACTTCAATCACTCTACAAATCTGAACATAATTTTAGGCTAGACAAGCCAGTTTTCAGAGTCAGTATTGTGCCTCAGACAACTCTCTATCTGAGGACGACAACACAGTTCTGGGACATCAGCGCGACACGCTGGCATCTCTCAGGTGCGCTGGCATCCATATGGTTAGAAAATAGTGAACACAATACAAACTACTCAAAAAACATACAACCTAACTAGCTAATCTTGACAGAAAAATAGAATAAGTAGATACAGGAAATAGAAACTAAAGTGATAAAACAAGTAAATGAGAACTAGGGTGACAAAGATGATCTCACAAGGATGCACATTCGCCAGCTAGCTCCAAATGCACACCCACCTACACACAACGAAGAGGGGAAAATTTTTGGGGTTGTATAGGGGTCTGCTTTAGTCAGACCCCCATTTTGGTGTTTCCACCTCCACAGATAGCCAAACAGCAACGAGAAAGAAATATGAAATAAAAAAGTAAAGAAAGAAGGAACTGCAATAAACACTACAAAACAGTAAAGTGATACTCAACCAAATCACAAAGGAGAGGATCGAAACATTACCACCTCCACCCAAAATCTCACTAACCAATGGAGGAGAAAGCGAACTTGGCAAGGTCACCACAACCTCGACTACAATAGAGGTCTTGCAAGACCCCAAGCCCACGTTGCTAATGGCTTGCTTCACACTTGCTTTACAGAGTTGATGGAGTGTTGTTGGCGCTGTAATGGAATGTTGACATGCTATTGAGAGTGAAGAATGCAAAGAGAATGAAGTTGAGGTGCTTAAGAATGCAAAAACAGATGGATTGAATGAAGCATGCATGAATTTGAAGAAGGGGGAAGATTTTTCCATATTTGAGGTCGGTTGGTCGAAGAGGGATGTTACAAATCAACCCCAATCAAAAGTGTAACACCTCTGCCAGCTTCAGACGCAAGAATCTATCAAGGACGTAAGTGCGCCATGTGGACATCTATGTGTCGCACCCGCGACTCTGACAAATATTTTCTCACTGACACAAGAGATAGATGCCAAGTGGAAGGAAAGTAGTTGGGTGATGTGGAATTTCACCTTCGGATTTGATTTTCTAAGGTGAAGGTATGTGAAAGGGGAATTTGTGTAAGGGGTGCAAATTCGATCCTATACATTTTGTCCCCACTTTAGCGAGCACGAGTACTGATGAGTACTTCGGTAAAATAGATCGAAAAGTTAGTAAGGTTAGAAATATATACCTGAACTATTGAGGAAGTAGACCACAATCTGGCAAGCTCGAAAGCACAGGCTAGAACAAAAGACTCCATAGCCCTACAGAACTATGAAGTTGCACAAAGTACACCAAAGGCCCTCAGATGAATGATGGACAAATCCCGCAAGATGAAAGCGTCTCACAGGGCCACAATCCTATAAGGAGGCAACCCCCAAGATCTCTCACATGAAAGAAGCCCCATGAAATATGCACCTTACAAGCCCGTAGACCTGCAATAAGGTATCCCCCAAGATCTCTCACATGAAGGAAACCCAAATGAAAGCGCCTTATAGGTCTACAAACCTACAAGAAGGTATCCCCCAAGATCTCTCACATGAAGGAAACCCAAATATAAGTGCATTACAGTCCCGCAGACCTGCAAGGAGGCATCCCCCAGGATCTCTTTCATGGAGGAAACCCAAAGGAGGAGACTCCGTAGAGTCAAATTGGAAAGCAGCTTCACATGCGCACTTGCAAAGCAACATGTTTACCCATAGATAAAGCATGTCTGAAACAAAGTGGCCACATAGGCGATAAAGTGGACAATCACACAGATCGTTAGCAAATTGGAAGGCTTTCAAAGGGGTTCCTCGAGAATCCGACGTGAAAAGAGAAGGGGGTCCACTCAAGGGATGTGTTGTTTGAAAGTACAAGAAGAGACATTTTTTTCTCAAATTGATTCATCATCAAGGAAACATTTCGAAAGATGTTCACTTCATCAAGGAATTTGAAAGGAAGAAAATGCTCCCTTACGAGGGAAAGGCCAAAGTTGCTTTCACCTTGAAGAAAGTTCACAAGCTCTTTCTTTGCGAACCCATGATGAAGGAAACACGTTCCATTAGGGGTCCTAGTTGTGAATGTGGTTTTGAAAAAAAAATATGTGAGTATTTTTGAGAAAAGATTCATTCGCAACGAATGCATTTTTGAAAATTGTAGCGTCATAGAAATGGCGTTGTCACATATGAAAGGGACAACTCAAGCAAAGAAGAGAAAAAGATAAGAAAAGAGAAAAGGATAAATAACCATAAACAAAGGGCACAGGGTGATCTGATACTTTGGGGTCAAAACTGCTCATAAATATATATAAGTATAATAATAATACTATATAAATGAACTGTCATCAACCCCCTACTATATCAGACCATGTGAAGAATGCATGAGAAGACAAAGGAAAAATAAAAATTCAGTCAACATGGAAGGGAAGCCTAAATGCCCCCAACACTTTGCATCATCCCCAATTTGCCAAAAATCAATCTCAAACATGTAAGAATGATGATACAAATAGAAGAAAGTTTACGACACAAAAGCCACTCTTGTATCCAAGCACCAACAAGCGTAACAAGGGTCATCCAAGAACACATAGCATGGGTACGGGGGAACACATTGCAACACACACACTTCTAATCTAAAGATAAAGAAGAGGTATCCCCCTAACACTCATCAACCAAGAGGTCGTCTGCTTCCCATTCTAGATCATCACAAGGGGAAAGAGGACGAGCCTGCAGTGGTGGAATATTAAGGGGAGGAGCTTTCAACCCTCCCAAAACAAGGGCTAAGGAAGAAGACCCCACAATGTCTCCTCCACTCGGCTCTTGTGGAGCTATGGTCAGTCACTTTGCGAATATCGCTGACAAGGCCGAAACTTCATCCAGAGAGTTAAACATGCACTTCACTGGAGTGCCATGTCGTACCTCAACAGATGGAGAGGGTTGTGCCCTAGATTCACCGCTAGGATCACCGAGTGATTCAGGAGCGGTGACGAACTCAAGGGAAGTCAGGGCTGATTCTTTCACTAATACATAACAAGCCAACGCAGGACCACCCTTCGGAGAGGGTGGGCTCCTCTTACGCCCTTCATTGCTGGAAGGGCCATCCTCCATCTTCTACTTCGTTAGGTGATGAGAACTCCCCACAGACAAGGCAAGAGGCATGGCAGAAGAGGAGGAGAAAACTGCAGCAGACACCACCAAAGTATTTGGCATATCCACAAGTTTCGAAAAAGGCGAGACATCCGGAAGGGACATCAACAAGGGTGGCTCAACTGAAGGAGCAATGAACACCTGCACCTTTTTTGGGTCAAGCGCACTCACAATAGGAGTCAGGAGCGATACGGAGCTTGGTTGAACGAAAGTAGAGGGGAGGAGAGAGGAGGACGTAGCAGGAGGCCCTGAAGCAGGGGCGGTCATCTCCTCTTCCTTCCTCTACAAGGCGGCCTGCCCAGCGGTGGCACTTGCATTCACGCGCAAGGTATTTTTTGTGACTCTTCGAGCTAGAGGTTGGAGGTTGCAAAGAAGCGGAAGACTCCTACTCAACCATGGGAGTGTCCACCACAGTTGTTTCCAATGGAGGGACAGACTCCTGAATGGGAGCAGGAGGAGCAGGTTGAGAAACAATGGGGAGAGTGAACTCTAGTGCCTCGGCAACGGGCCTCTTCCTGTTTATTGCTTTTGGAGTAGGACCGGTAGGAAGCCACAGAGGTTGAGGCATAGAGGATTCCTCATGGGGACCCTTTCCCTTTCCATACAAGTAGTACCAAGGTTCAGTTGGTTTGGTAGGGAGATCTAATATCTTAATCTTAGGTTTATGCCAAGTAGGCACCATCGAACTTGATGGGTAAAAGCTAGGCATATTCATCCAAAAATATTCTCTGGAAAGAGTAGTGGGAGAGCCATCCCAAGGACAAGGTGTAGATGACCATGTTAATAAATAATTATATTGTAATCAACCGTACTAATTCAATAAATGTTGTAGTCGGTCATACTGGGACTAGATAATAATAGTTTAAATAATACATGCACAGTTTAAAGTAAAAGTTGGATTAGTTTTCGGGCAAGTAGTTAAGAAGAGTTGCCGATGGTTGGTATCCCAGCCAACCTCAGCCATCTATATATGTATCTTGTCATTTGTAGTTGGAGATGGTCAATTTCTATGTATTGTTGAGATACTTCATGAAATCAATCAATCCATTGTGTTGTGCAATTACTCTTACGATTGTTTTGTGATTCATATTCTAGTGTGTGCAATATGTTTGTGAATTATTCTCATTTACTTTCGTAGTATGTTGAACACTACCCAATGAGTAAACATTTGGCGTCGTTGCCTGAGCGAACTAGGGAATCACTCGTCATGGCAGCGTAATGGGTCTCCCGACAGATGAACCCGTGAATAGCAATCAGGAAAGGGAAGACCTATTGACTGAAGATTTTATCAATCTGTGGAAGATATCATTACGAGATCACGTACGTAGGGAATCCCGCAGACGAGAGATCCCTGAGGAAGTTATTTGGGATAGGTTGGAAGTGAACGACGAGGTGAATCACCTCCTGAATCGTATGCCCAGATTACTTGCGAGAAGAAGAGGATCAGGAACACCGAAGGCAACAAATACTGCAGCACTATGGAGAGAGAACCAAATGAGAAGAGGAACACGACACTAGCCAGAGATGTACGCCCGGTAGTCAACAATGATTTCCTGAATAAATTTTAATGCTCGTACGACCAAACAAAGACAAGAATCGAGTACCTAGCGAGCACGAGACTCAGGAGGAGAAGGTTCGGCGATCACTCAAGCTGCAAGAACAAGAAAATCGGCGAAGAAGACTGAAGCAAGCCGGTAAGGAATTGGATGAGGATCTAATTGAAATAAATTAGTGTATTAAAAGGACATATGAGAATCTGACAAGTATACACACATCCATTGGACGAGTGCACCAAATTTTGGAGGAATGAAGGGACGAAGGACCCTTCGGCACCCCATACGTAGGAAGCTATGATCCTTATGAGAACGAAGATGAATTAAGTAGTAGCATCAGACGTTTTCGAGAGTTGTCCTTATCAGACGATGACGAACGGCTGATGAGTGGGAAATCTGAGCCCAGTACCCCAAGGCGGAGAGAGTACCGAAGGGAACCCCAGGAGACTCAAGGTGTTGAGGATGCCGAAGGAAGACGTGGGAGTGACTCGTATGTGGCTAAGAGTGCAAGTGACGCACCGAAATGTAGCGGGGAAACTAGTCTAATCGGGTCCAATACATAAGGAGGGCAGTGGGGAAAGATGGTGACTCCTGAGCAGTAGAAGTTGCCGAAGTTTACGATGAATGGCTCAGAAGATCCAGTACGACATTGTAAAACATGTGAAACTATCTGGATAGAAAATGGACAAGATGATCTGGATCAGTGGCTGAAAGCATTTCCGGTGACACTCAAAGATAGTGCCATCGACTGGTACTCTGAATTAGATCAAGCACATAAAGCTACATGGAGATAATTGAAGCAAGCATTTCAAGAGGAGTTGAAACTCCAGCGAGATGATAGTGAGATTGTTGCGAAAATATACAATACCAAGCAAGGAAAGCACGAGAGTATGCGGACATATAACCGAAGACTCAAAGACTTGCTAGGGAAATTGGAGGCACAACCGGCCGACAGGTTGAAGAAAAGATGGTTCATCGAGGGCTTGCTTATGTCATTAAGAAAGAAAATGAAAGTCATACCTCCTTCATCGTACGCCGAAGCATACAATCGGGAAATGGACATAGAAAGTGAAAATAAAACATCTTCTCAAGAGAAAAAGAAGATGGACGACGAAGAGAGTCCGGACGACAGCGACGATGAATCCAAGACTGTACAAGCACTCAAAAAAGATATGATGCGAATGATGAAAGAATTGAAGGTCGACAAGGAGAGTGTGAGGGAAGCCCGAGAACTGTGGTGTACAGAGTGGAAAGGGGAAGGTCACATAAAAGCGAACTGTCCAAAGAAGATGTTCTATGATATCTGCCAAGTTATGGGACATTCCATCAAGGAATGCCCATACAATTTGAGAGCAAGGGGTATGCAAGTACTCTACACTCAAGGAGAGCCTTCAACACCGCTGAACACACCACCAAAGCCCCAGTACAATAGCAATGCATCCCCTGGAGGTTACCGAAGCAATAGAAGTCTGAGAAACATGATACAGTACAATGCTAAAGGAAGGCCCATGATCCAATGCAGGAAGTGCAACGAATGGGGGCCACTTCGCCAAGAATTTCCAAAATGGTCAAGGTTTGGGAGGGAGATTGTGTAAGTGGTGTGGACCAGGCGATCATGAAGATAATGAATGCCCTAAGAAAAAGGGTATCCACATCCTAGAAGTAGAAGAACAAGAGGTACTGGCGATCACCAGAGCACAAGCAAAAAAGGCCACATACCCAGATCCACGTACGGAGAAACAAAGGATGAAGGAAGAAAAAACTGAAGTGGAACTGGCGATGGCAAATGAAAACAAAGTACCTCTGGAGAAGCCAGGAACCTCTCGGCGGTCGGAGGTAGAAACTATCATCATACGGCAGGTATTGCAGACCACCATACCAGTCAAAGTAACTGACCTTCTCCAAACTATACCGCAATTGGGACTAGCGATCACAAACATCGTCAGGGATGGCAAGCAATCGCAATTGGAGGAACGAAGGAAAGAATTGATACCAGAACTGCCACCATACGGTGAACAAACAATCGACCCAGTATTACTCACAGAGAACATCGAGAAGATGCCAGCGGTTGTGCATATGGAGATCAGAGGGAATATCTTGAAAAATACTATTGTCGACAGAGGATTGGGAGTCAACGTACTACCCGAAGACACATGGAAGAGTCTTGGGAAGCCTACACTCTGGCTGCCAACATTACAACTAGTTGGCACTGATCAACATGGTATCAAGCCATTGGGAACGCTGATGGTGCAGAAGGTGACAATCGGGACACAACAATTTTTGCTAAATTTTGTCATCATCCCATTACAGAGGAAAGCATACGATGCACTACTTGGGAGAGGATGGCTGATAGCCGCGAAGGAAAATCATAATTGGAAGAGGAACACACTCTTGATCAAGAAAAATAGGAGGAAGTACGTCCTCGACTTGAAGAACCAAGCCATGAGCGAAGAATTGGCTTCCTCTGGACCTGAATTGGATGGAGGTGAGTCGGATGTGGACGAAGGAAGGAAAGCTATGGAACCGAACACTGAAGGCATACTTGAACTCGAGAGTTGTTCGGAGGACAAGAAAAGCTCACTAAATGGCTTATTTCATTGGCAAATGGAAGACTATGAAGTGTTCCACCGAGAGTGTAACATGCTACAAATCGAGGAAATCAAGGAAGCAGAGAAACAGGGAAGGCCCAGCTAGACATTTCCGACCGAATATGAAGAGTACAAAGAGATAGTATTGGATGATACACCAGCTAACAATTTGGAATATGAAAAAGTACGAGGTAGTGAGAGACAGTCAAAAGAAAGGAAGAGAGAGGAGAAAGAAAATGAAAAGGAGAGAAAGCACAAAAAGCAAAAGCTAAAAATAGAGGAAAATAAAAAGGAGCAAAGTGGAGATAATGAAAAAATGGAGCAAAATAAAAAGAAAGAGTTAAAAAAAATTAAAATTGAGGAGAGAAAAAATACAAAAAGGTGGGAATAAAAGAATTAGAAAGGAAAAAGTCTTAAATGAAGTCGAAAAAATCAAAGGAAGTGAAAAAATTAAAAGTGACCAAGGGAAAGAAAATTAAAGTAAAAACTATTAAACTTTCGAAGTTAGTAAAGGGTATACGACCTAAGGAGAATTCCAAATACATAGCAGGAGAAGCATCATTATTCAACACTCAAAGAGCACCAAGGAGAAATCGACAAAAACATAAGGGGGTAATTCAGAAGGTCGTATGAATGAAGGTGGAAGTCGTACGCAGTAGGAAGAAGAAATCTGTACGCTGGAAAGAGAAGGTCGTACAGTGGAGAGATAAGAAGGTTGTACGGGTCAAGAGATTGAAAAACACACAAGCCATCCACATCAACAAGGTTGTACGGTGGAAAATTAGAAGAATTCCAAAGTACGTAGGACAAAACTTGAAGAGTGTCGTATGCAATTGCTATTTGAAGCCCGTACGGACTTTCCACCTGAAGGGCGAAGGCTTGGAAAAGAAATCCGTACGACTAAGAGCATCAGTCATATGAAGCAAGGGGGATGAACAACTAGAAAATAATGAAAAGCCCGCATGCACTAGAGATTTAAGACTCACAAGGAATAAAGGTCACAACTCCGTACGGAAGAAAACACATGTCGTACATTTAAGGAGAAGAGTTGTCATAGGGAAGGTCGTACACCACAAATAGAATAAGAAGTCTGTACACATAAGGGAAAGTGAAGTCGTACGCATCAGGAGGAAGGTCGTACACAGTAGAGAGAGTGAAGTCGTACGAACAACCGTACCATTCATAACACAAGTCGTACCAAGTATCAAAGTTTGTAAAAGGCAGGTCGTACCAAGCATCGACCTGGAGAAAGTAAAGTCTAAGAAAAATAATGCAAAATCTATATTTTTTGGCTTCATCGGCACTATTCGGAACCTGTGGAAAAATCATGAAAATAAGGCGCGCGATGTAGTTTCGAGTGGTTTCAGAAGTGTTAAATTGGTCTTGGCCCTCGACCCCGCCGGGGGCGCTGCCCCTTGACCCCGCTGGGGGCGCTGCCCCCAAACCCCCGCGAGGGGCACTACCCCTTGATCCCACTGGGGGCATTGCCCCCAGACCCCCATTATATTTATTGGAATTTCCAAATTGCAATAAAACCAACCATCATAGTACAGTTACAAGAGTAGTTGGTAGCCGAGCAAATGAGAGTGGCAACTCTTGAGGAGAAATTGGCAGAGAGGGACAGAGTATTGGGTGAGTGTGACAGTCAGTTGTTAGACAAGGATACCCAGGTGGCCGATGCACAACGATTTTCAGTACAAAGGGAGAATCAATTACAGGAAAAGGACAAGGAGTTGGCATTTTTTGTTTTCAGTCATCTGGAAGACGACTACTTTGTGGGGGGGATGACGTAGACAACCATGTTAATAAATAATTATATTGTAATCGACCGTACTAATTAAATAAATTTTTTAGTCGGTCATACTGGGAATAGATAATAATAGTTTAAATAATACATGCACAGTTTAAAATAAAAGTTTGATTAGTTGTCGGGCAGGTAGTTAGGAAGAGTTGTCGACGGTTGGTATCCCAACCAACCTCGGCCATCTATATATGTATCTTGTCATTTGTAGTCGAAGAGGGTCAATTGCTATGTATTGTTGAGATACTTCATGAAATCAATCAATCCATTGTGTTGTGCAATTACTCTTGTGATTCAAATGTGATTCATATTCTAGTACGTGTAGTATGTTTGTGAATTATTCTCGTTTACTCCTGTAGTATGTTGAACACTACCCAATGAGTAAACGCGGGGCAGCTTCTCTTTTCCCTTTCGAGAAGAGGAGGCAACTAGCTACTGCACTATCGGAAGGGTCAGATTTGGCTGTCCCTTGCCCCCAGTCTTATACTTCACATAATTCTTATAAAACAGGTCCATTCTTGGAGGAAACAGACCAATTGAGGTGGGCCAAAAGTGATCCAATGAATATTCCCAACAGGATACCAAACGTCCATACCTGGTGTCATGTACTACATGCACAACACCCTCATGGGAGAACTTTAAACATTTGTGAATGACAAAGGCGATTCCATTCATGGAATCTAGCCAAGGTATGCCTAGCTTCAACCTGAACAAATCCGACTTTAGAATAACATCAAAGACTATGTCTACAACCCTAGGTCCAACTAGGAAGGACAAAGTTATGGAGCCATACAGCTTTATACAAAGACCGTCGTGTGTACGGATGGTAGATTTCATTTCCTCGTATTCCTTTCTATGCAATGAATTAAGCCACAATGTTTCTTCTGTAATGACATTCACTCAACTCACGGGATTGACTAAGACCCCTATCACAATGTTGCCATTGAGGCTATTGGAAATATTTCCATTGATGTCAAAGGCATTGAACAAGTTATCATTGATATCAAAGATGCTCAAGTTGAGATAGTTGGAGGTTATCACTTATATCATAAAGGATAAAGATCATGAAGGTTAAGGACATTGAACAAACTTAAAAAGAGATTGTTAGAAGAATTGTTATTGATGACAAGACAAAAATATAGTCTTACCCATGTTGGCTTAATCAAATTATTGAATAAATTAGATTGTTGAAGTCATCTAGGTGGAGTATTGAAGGATATCAAAATCTGATTTGTGCAAGTGATCAAAATCACTGTGGAAGTCGTTCTATAGTTATAAATTTGTTTAATGCAGCTTCAGATTGAATAAATAATATATTCAGATCATTGAAGCTAAATTTGCAGACTAAACTAAAAAGCCCAAATCAAAGCTAAGCATCATCTACAAATGGAAGTCAATATGAAGTAATCAGCTTGATGAAGATATTTTGACAAGTACGGCTGTTGCAATCAGAACATTGAGGATTCTTGATATAATTATTAAAACAACACACTCAGATTTTTTGGAGTTATTCAAGCTTGATAAGGATATCATTTTGAGATCATTAAGATTATTGAATATCTCTCTCACAAAGAGATACGACTTCAAAGAGATACGCAGATGATCAAATTACTTCTAATCATACTTAGTGACTCGAATACCTCTCAAATTGAATTCCGTTAACAAGTTAAAGATCAAATCAGTCATTAAGAAATCAAATTCCTTTTACATATGCGCCTGGTTAAAGAAAAAAAAATGAGATTATTCTAACAAATATAATATGATATGTTGAATAAAGAGGTGCGACTGATCAAATCAAAGAGATAAAACAAGCTTGTGTAGCGAAATAAACATAATTTTGTGTTTATCAAAAAGACGTGTTTATCAAGAAGACATGTTTAGCAAAACAAACATAAGTCATGTTTTGTTGAAGGGGTGCAATTAAAATTAAGGATGGCTTTGTATCCTTTTGGACAAATGTGAATCATTTAAGGTGAAAAGTCGTGTTTTTGAAGAGTAGTGAATTATCTAAAAATGTGATTTATGCTCTAGAACAGAATTATTTAATAAAAAAGATTCGATTAAGTAAAAACAACCCAGATTTAATGAAGAGACATGCTTAAAGGTTGCAAGTATTATTGTAATCTTTTAGTCAAGAATTGCAATGTTTGAGTAAGATATATGGATAATATCTCATTCAAGATTTCAAGTGTGGTTGTGTAAGTGAGTTGTCAAAATCTAAAGTCCCATCTTCTTGTGTGGGCTAAGTGTGAGATCATTCATCACCAAGGCAGATTGGAGGATTGGGATAGTGCAGGTCAGATTGAAGGCGTCATCTTGCAACCATCACGTCAAGGTTGGCGCCTTGCATTAGGGGTTGGTGCTCCTTGTACGTTGGTGCCTACTAAATAGTTAAAGAGGTTTGGGTGTCCCTTGTAGGTTGTTTCCTACAAACACTTGTAAATCAAGTAGGTTGGTGCCTACTTCCATTTGAAAAAATATATATTTAATATTTCAATAAATTGGTATCAACTTGTGTAAATTGATTCATATCTAAAGTTGGTGTTGATGAGAGTTTAAGTTTGTGTAGAAAGTTGTCAAAGTGAAAATTTGTGTTGATTTACTGATTCACACCCCTCCCTCTCAGTAAATATTTTGTGCTCTTCAGAGGCGAGCGAGAATGTAGAGGGGAGAGGGCTTGTTGTTTAAGGGTAAATCTTGCAAAGTAAATGTCATGTCCAGGGAACCGGTCACAGGCTACGCAGAAGGGGTAACTGTAACCATGTTAACATATGCTTTAGGCTAAGTGGTAGAATCAGAGGGATCGATAATCGTGTTGGCAGAATGTGATGGAAACAGGTCCATGTATATCTATAACTCACTATTCGCTTTTGCCACCAATTTGTTTTCATTTTGTTTATTCCCATTGAAACGAATAGTACCGTCCTCGATGCAATCCTATATCTCGTGATGCAGGCGCATACAGTGTTCAGTATCATGTCCGTTGACTCGATGGTACTGACATAAGGTATTTGCATCATACCAACTAGGGTAAGGTTCCTTGAGGGGTTTAGGGTTCTCTAAGGTTATCATCTTATCCTTTAGCAACTTCTATAGGATGGAAGAATAAGATTCTGCTAACTTTGTGAACTTTCAGGTGTGTCTAAGGTTGTTATCATTCGTAGCGGCTACTACATTCGCAACATCCTTACCTTTCCCAGAGATTGATACAATGGACTTCCCTTCTGAATAGGAGCGCGAGGATGATCACCCGAACTGGACTACCGTCTATTGATACTCTCGTAACTACACATAAATGCATGAAACAAGGGTACTTCATAAGGGAAAACTTCTCCAGCCAAGTTCTTTGCAAGATCCCTATGAATACTTTTTGTACATCAGAATCGGGAAACGGATACGAGATTTGTGAGAAGAGCACTTGATATCATGTTATGCAATCAGTAATCTTTTCATTATCCCCTTGCTTGCATCAGACGAGATCTGAAAAATTCATCTTTGGTCTAATGTTGGCTTGGAAGTGTCAGAGAAACTGATTCACAAGTTGGTCAAATGAGAAAATGGAGTTATCTGGTAAGGAATAGTATCACTCAAGTGTTGTATCCTTAAGATATTGAGGGAAAAAAACTTTTGTCAACGCATCATGATGGAAGAAATTTGTATACAAGGCATTGAAGGCGGACACATGTGTTTGTGGGTCCCCTTTGCCACCATATTTCTCGAATTTGGGAATCTCCATTCCTTGTGGGAAGGGAGTACTTAAGATTGCTACCAACAATGGACTATGTTGGAAGAAAGGCTAAAAGATAGGTTGGGAAAATGCTTGGGAGAGGCTCGCCAACTGGCTTTGCATCTTACCCATATTCTAAAGAAGGGTATTCAGAATAGGGTCTTGGGATGACAAAGGTCCAGTGGGACCTCCTCCAGCACCACTGCCAGAGCCATCGCCACCAACAGGGCCTCCATCGAAGCCACCTCCGCTTCCAAAACCACCACCATGGCCTCCACTTGAACCACTTCCGCTAGCGCCACTTCCGTCGCTAAAGCCACCACCACTACCAAAGCCTCCACTACTCAACCCACCAAAACCTCCACTAGTAGAGGTGATGGGAGGGGTGAAACTAAAACCCAAGGGTATTTTGTTCGCTTTGATAGTTTCAGACCTCTTAGAGGCAGAGGGGATGTTGATCGACAAGATTGCGTCAACCATGTATACAAACATGGGAGGCATCGACGCTCCTAACTCTCTCTCATGTTCTTCGAGAATGGCCCCTTGGATGATGTTAAGGTTGTTTGGAGGGGCACATGCTTCAGTCAGACTAGAGAAACTAGCCGGGATTTCTATGCATGTTTGGTATTTTCCCACCATATACTTTATTTCACTAATAACCCGAGCAGCCCTAGCCATCTTCGAGTCCTTTTTTAGGTGATTTTCCAAGTCATCTAGACCTTTGCTAAGGGTAGAGATATATTTTGAAGGAATGTGAACGGCCTCGTGCTCGTCTACCGATGATGGTGTAGGAGATGCAGGAGGAGTGGGGACGTGGTCGGTCTCGTCAGAGAACCCTACCTCACCCCTTGACAACTGCTCCTGAGCAACAAGACCAACGGCGGATCCAGCAAAAAATATTGTAGAGAAACTAGAAGTGACTTCGTCCTCTCCATCAGAAGGTGTTGTACACTTCTCCTAATAACGTACCTGGAAGTCGTGGACTGGGTTATGATGCTCATAAACCTTCATAACACTCAGGAGTACAACTATTGCAAGGTACTAGAGAAAAGCTTCAACACCAACAACTGGGTAGACGTTGGTTGACGTCGAGTTCACCAAAAATGTAAGAGAGGGGGACCAACCACGTCAAGACTCCAGGTCACAAAGAGCCGAGAGTAGAGGGCTGCCCTAACCTACCTCACTCTAAAGGGATGTTTGAGGACAAGGATCGAGAGTGATGAGGACTATAATGCACTTTGATCACTCTACAAATTCAAACTTAAGTTTAGGCTAGGTGAGCCGATTTTCGGAGTCAGTACTGTACCTCAAAAAGCTCTATGTCCAAGGACGACAACTCAATTCTGGGATGTCAGCATGGCGCACTGGCATCTATCGGGCACACTAGTGTCTGTACAATCAAAAAATAGTGAACACAATACAAACTACTCAAAAACAAACTTACAACCTAGCTAGCTAATCTTGACGGAAAAAACAGAATAAGTAGATACAAGAAATAGAAAATAAAGTGATAAAATAAGGAAATGAAAACTAGGGTGACAAAGATGATCTCATAAGGATGCACGTTCGCCAGCTAGCTCCAAATGCACACCCACCTACACACAAGGAAGAGGGGAAAATGTTAGGGTAGTATAGGGGTCTGCCTCAATCAGACCCCCGTTTTGGTGTTTCCACCAGCCAAATAGCAATGAGAGAAATATGTGATAAAGTAAAGAAAGAAGGAACTGCAATAAATACTACAAAATAGTAAACTGGTACTCAACCAAATCACAAAGGAGAGGAGCAAAATGTTACCACCTCCACCCAAAAGCTCACTAGCCAATGGAGGAGAAAGTGGACTTGGAAAGGTCACCGCAGCCTCGATTGTGATGAAGGGAGGTCTTGCAAGACCCCAAGCCCACGCTGCTAATGGCTTGCTTCACACTTGCTTTACAGAGTTGGAGTGTTGTTGCTGCTATAATGGAATGTTGACGTGTGTTTGAGAGTGAAGAATGCAAAGAGAATGAAGTTGAGGTGCTTGAGAATGCAAAAAGAGATGGATTGAATGAAGAATGGATGAATTTGAAGGAGAAGAGGGAAGAATTTTCCATATTCGGGGTCGATTGATCGAAGACGAACGTTACAAATCAACCCCAATCGAAAGGGTAATGCCTCTGCCAGCTTCAGACGCAAGAATTTGTCAGGGACGTAAGTTCGCCACGCGGACGCCTACGCGTCATGCACACATTTCTGACAAATATTATCTCACTGACACAAGAGGCAGACACCAAGTGGAAGGAAGGCATTTGGGTGATGTGGAATTTCGCCTTCGGATTTGATTTTCTAAGGTGAAGGTATGTGAAAGGGGAATTTGTGTAAGGGGTGCAAATTGACTCCTATACACGAAGTAAGATATCATAAGAGTTTTGCATGTGGGGGTATTAACTAGGTTTTGCATCTAAGATGCATCATAACATATTGATCAATCACCTTTATTGAGAGATCTATGCTCGTAAAGACCAATAGGCCAAGTATGAAGGGCATGTAGTGATAATCTTTTGAAATTTCCTTTTGCATAAGGTTTGGCTAAATTATGTTGCTAGTGTGTTTTCATTTATCTTACAAAGGTCTCTAGGAACACCTTCGACCCAACTAGTGCCAAAAGAGTAGAAGACTTATCCCACTCTTGTCAAGTGGCTAAAGCCACCTATAGTTTGATCATGAATCTAACATGATTCTAGCCTAACTTTGTTTCCCAAAGGTTAGTGACTAAAAATTTCCTTCTAAAGTTGTGGGATGGGGTTCCAAACACCAACAAAAGGTTTGAGTTCTTAATCCTACACATTGTAAGTCATGACAAGTTTTGGTTAATACATGAGCATGATTGTAAACTCATTGATGAAGTATACTGTATACAACTATGGATTAGTAACATGAGAAGCATGGCTCACTCTTCTAGAGTTTTTTTCCCAATTAAAGGTTTATCCAAAGTGAATCTTGTGTCAAGCATGTTTGTGTGATGCAAGACAAATATATATATATATATATATATATATATATATATATATATATATATATATCGAGATGTTTTCAATTTGTCATTTATCACAAGTAATAGGCAGCAACTATAAGTAGTTAAATCATGCAACGAGAGTTGAGAGGTATTTCACTTCAAATCCATATGTGATGACTTGTGTGGTTGAGCTACCCCAAATTTATGGACCAACTAGTATCAAAGTCATTCCCTCTTTGAGACTAGAGAGGTGTTACCATATAGGTCTTTATGGTGTACCTAATTTGCTTATATCCACTGGTGTGTAGTAGTTTTATGATTAACTATAGGGTGCAAGTCAAAGAACAAGAAGTGTACTTGATGTTCAAACTACCAGAGCTAGAGCAAAAGCAAGTAACAAAATCAAACCCATGAAAAGTTGTTGAAGCATCAAGGTTTTGTTGAACCATGCATGTTGAGTTTCCATGTCAGAGGGATGAAACTCAAGTTCAAGTAGAGTTGCATACTAATTCAATGAGATTAATATAACAAAACCCATTTCTACTTCATTCAATTCCAAAAGGAAGTGGAGGTGTTTATCAACGAAGCAAAGCAAAGTGTTGTTAATTGATCATGTAACATTTCCTATTGTGGTTGCAACCCATCAAGAGAGCCAAGAGAGTTTCTCATGCCCGTGGTGGTTCTTCAATCCATCAAAGGGTCATTGCAGTTGATTCCTTCACACACAAAGATGTGGCATGTGTAGAAAAATTCATCAAGCATATGAACAAGCCATGTTGATTCCATGAAAGCACACTACATGGGTAACTAACCTTAGAAATAAGTTTCTCTCACATAGATGGAAGGAAATGAGAGTTCTCATTTATTTTGTCCTTAAAATTTTGGGAGACCAAGCCACCAAGTATGGAAGGTGTGCTCCATAAATGGATTAAAGCTCTTGGAAGATAGGCAAGGTCAAGCTACAAGACACCTATAGCAAGTTGCAATCACCTACACAAAATTGGAAAGGTACTTGTGGCAAGTTATTTGACAATTGTAGCAAGGCTACAAGTTACCTATAGCAGTTTACTAAAGTTTTGTGGGCCTACACATCACCCTATAGCAAATACCACAAACATTAAGATTGTTGCCAATTCACCCATAACAACAAGATTGAAAGGATTCACTCTAGAGTTTCCATTTCTTCTAATTACTAATGAGAACACATGTAGCAACTTAATAGTACTATTGTAGCAATGTTAAAAGTGTGGCCTGATGCTTTATTAAAACCTATAAGGAGTGCTACATATATAGTAGAATGACAAAGTGTGTGATCAAGCAATCTTGGTACTATCCAATAATGCATGAGAGAATGGAGTGCAATGTATGAGCATGTGGTTGGCAACAAATGTTTGGGAGCCATAGAAGAAGTCAAACTGTAATATCCCTAAATAGGGATAATAGAAAAACAACAATATCTCAAAAAAATTGCAATAAAAAAATTTGAATTTTTATTTGCAAGTAGAAAACTCATCAACAAACTCATATCTATGCTCAAAATATTTTTTTTATTTTTCTATGATTTTATAGGAATTTCTAAACATTTATGAATATGAAAAAGTGCAAAAAATCCACTAAAACTAGCCAAAAATTTCAAAAATGCATTACAATGATTTTTCTAAGATAAAACTAAAATGGGTATGCAAATTTAAACATAAAATACCTCAAACTTTGATCAAACCCTAACCATCTTCCAAATATGGCATCAACTCCCAAAATAAATTAGCGTTAGGTATATTTTTTGTTATCATCCTCAAGAATGCTCATAACATGAAATACCATGCTAAAGTTACTCCAAATCTGAACCTTCAACTCTGAATTTTATCTCCAAACTGGCCTCCAAACCTAATAGACAACTGCAGCCCTAAAAATTGATGTGCTAGGGTTTCACAAACCAAAGCTCTTCCATTGAAACACGCCCTTTTGGCTAGGGGGAGCTTGTATGTCTCTTTGAAACTAGGGATACTCAAGGGTTTCAGACCTTAAGCCAAGTTGCAACAGCAATAAACAAAAAACTCACAACATAATGAGCTCTAAAAGACCCCTAGAGAGTTATATAGTAAATCCCAAAGGGATGAATTAATCTCAACCCTTGAATCACCACCTCTTAATCCAAAGCTCCACATTAAAAACCTAAAAATTGCTCCATTAAGCTCCTTGAAAACCCATGCCCCCTTTGTCTTTTTATCACATGCTTTTTAAAATCACTTAAAGTACATAAAAAGGGGACAACTTAAATCTTTTGGCTAGGACTTACTTAGGTTGCCTAAAAAGACATGCCCACAACTTTAAATAACTTAAGTTCACTTAAGTTGCATAAAAAACGTACACAAGACTTAAAAATAGAATTGAGGACAAGCCAAAAACTCCAATACTTACCCAATGATGCTCTAAGTCCTCTTCCTCTTAGGTAATCCAAGGAAAGGACATGCAATATGATGTTAATCCTTATTGTTTGAGTTGGGGATATTGCAGACAACTTCAGTCTTTTGGCTACGCATTACTTAAGTTGCCTAAAAAGATGTGCCCACAACTTAAAATAACTTAAGTTCACTTAAAATAACTTTTCACTTACGTTGCATAAAAAGATGTGCACACAACTTAAGAATAGAATTGAGAACAAGCCAAAAACTCCAATACTTACCCAATAATGCTTTAAGTCCTCTTCCTCTTGGGTAGTCCAAGGAAAGGACAACCGATATGTTGTTAATCCTCATCATTTGAGTTGGGGATATTACACATACAAGGCATAGTTATGAGAAGCATTTAGTTACTCTAATTGGTTGGTGAGTATGTGATAATTGGGACTTCCCATTTGTTGGTGATAATTTATTAGATAGCAATGGGATATTCCCATGTCAATTGTCCATTCTCATACAACTATTTGCATCTTTCTAGAAGATGGAAGATGGGGCAATGGATCTCATCACTAGTGCATGCATTTTTTGTGGTTGACTTTCTAGTTATATCTAAAGCAATCATTTTATTAGATATTTAGAATTTTACAAGTGTTGCTTCTCTTTCCTAACACGCACGAGACTTCTATCATAGTGGGAGTGTGTTTCTACGCCTTCTAGGTGGCCATTTCCATTATAGAAAGCCATAAATTCCCTAACCTGCATTTGATTCTTTGTCAAGGACAACACCATGTGTTCATTCGTAATTGTAGCAAAGTTGGCAGCAATAGTTGGAGGTTGTGAGATTATCCATGTTGCTAGGGTAGCTTGAAATCTAAAGAGAAGAGTCAAAGAAGGTGAAATGATTTGGGAAGAAAGCCTTAAGATAAATGGTTTATGAAGCCATTGTTGGGAGTTCCTCTAGCCTTGGCTTGGAAAAGTTAGTGAGCATTCTAGCTATGTGAGAGCCAAGGCATGCAAGCTAATAGTACTTAGAAGTCAGAAGGTTGTATAAGCTAGAGCCAAGCATGTTGACTAGCTAAATTTTGTCAAATTCAAGCAAATGTTGGTTGGCTAAGATAGTCAAGGGTGTCCTAGTTGACTAGAGGGCTAAGACCAATTGATAGAGGTAGAGGGTGTCAAAATTAGAGGAGCATGTTGCTACAAGTGAAGGACAACTACTAAAAGATATCAATATCAACAAATGGTACATATTGAGCGAATGACATTGATGCAACAAGTTTGTGGATTGCTACAGGTGAGGATAGCAATACCATTTCAAGGAGTTCTATCGTAAAGTCCTTCACACAAAGGTAATCCATCTTCTCTCACCAATGGAGGTTTGAGTCCATTCTACACAACTATAAGAGGAATCATAGGTCATTCATTTCAAGACAATATGCATGTATAATTATAAGCCCAATGAGGTAATATAACTTGTATGACTATGGATTAGTGGCATGATGAATATCTCTCTTCCTAGAGTTTTCTACCTAATTGAGGTTTCACTAAGGTGAATATTATGTTGCATGTCTGTGCAATGATAATTTGTTTTCCATATTTGACATGTTTAATACTAATCCTTTGTTGTATATTTCATGACAGCCATTATAGATGCTTAAATACATGTAGAGATAGTCGAGAAGCATTTCACTTTGAATAGATATGTGATGTATCAAAGTGCAACATAGCTACCTCAAGTTTATGGATGACTTATAGTACTCTTTGTCATAGGAGTCCACCAAATAATTTCTAAGGTGAGGATCTCCATTGGCTTCTAAAAGGGAGAAGATTTCCTAGACCTAGGCATAGTATTGAAACCCCCACAAGATATTAGACGATGGATGGGAGGAAGAGACTTCAAGTTGATTTTATGTTAAATGTATGGCTAAAAGGTGAATGGTTATGCTCTCATGTCATTCTCAACATAATCCTCAATGGTGAGACACAAGGCTTGACAACATGGTTGCATCATTAATCATTGGACCTCTTCCTTTCTTACATCACAGTGAATCCTAGGAGGATTGAATGATGTAGAGGATGATTCTACTTAATAAGGGGTGAGAATTATCTATAAATTAACATATGAATTATAATTGCCATAACAAATAAGCCATCAACATTCACATTGTTAAGATAAGAGACATGAATCGAAGAAGGGAGGATTGAATGATGTAGAGGATAATTCAACTTACTATGGGGAGAGCATTATGGAAATTAAAATGGGAATTATAATCACCATAACAAATAGGTCATCAACATTCACATTGTTAAGATAAGAGACATACTCTTAGGGTTCATTTTGGTTCCCAAATCCAAGTTGTATCTTATGATTAGATTTGTTTGGTTGAAGATCTTTATTAGCCTCCTCTTTAATTATTTCAAGACCATCATTGCGTAGCTTGTGGGAGTACCAGTCTATCTAACATATGAGCAATAGCCATGAGCAAAACTAAGATAATAGAGAAGAGATGCTCAAATAGAGAATAGAAAAGAAAACATAAATATATAGTTCATGGAGATAGTCACAACAGAAAGATCTAACAAGGCTACACAAGAAGGTTGGTGTGTGCAATTGTTAGCTAGCCAATAATTTTGTGGCCTTGCAATGGCTGCAATATGAGAAAAAAAAATTGCATAAAGATAAATCCAAGAATCTGTCATTGAGAAAATTATGGCAGTGAAAAAATGGCATGTATACCATGCACACTAATAATTGGCAATAAACATCTAAAGCGTACAATTCAAAATTACATTTTTGTATTTTCTCAAGAATATATAGTTTGATAATGCACTACTAAAGACTTACCAAATGTAAGAATGATTGCAAAAAAAAAACGCATAATACATAATGCTGATCTAAAATGATCTAGACAATATATAAGCCCTAACCCTCAACATGTGAAGATAGAAATATATGTAATGAGGAAGTTTCATCCTACTAGCATAGGGGACCTCAAGATCCCTTTTATAAGTAGCATGTACTAAAAATACTAGCAATGATATTTTGGGAGGTAGTATTGCATTCTAGGTTAGACAAGTAGCAACTCTTTGGCCAAGCCCAATAATCCTGGAGAGATATTCAAGAAAAATGGTGGGGAAATGTAGAGTTGTCCCCAAGCAAGACAAAAGTCCATTAGATAATTGATATAGTGCTCTAGAACAATTGTTTGTAAGTTGTAGTTTGCTAGGAAAGCTAGATAATTAGTGAGAGGAAGAGATCGAAAACACATATTATATTGTCACTATTTGGAGTTAATAACTTTAAGAGGGGGTTTACATAGATCCAAGAAGTTGGCAAAGGATGCACCTAGGGGTTAAAAACCTGAATGTTAAGGAATTGGAACACAAGCTGGCATAAACTAACTGCTAATCATGCCAAAAGAGCTCAAGGCTCCCAATGTATTCACCATGACTTAGCAGAAAGCGATCATATTTCCTAAGAAACACCATTGATTTTCCCTAAATCAGTTATACAATTGCCATCTATATATTAAATGAACAAGGTTAATAGTTTGAAAAATGGGAAAACCTAGAAATAGATAGATGGCACCTTAGTGCAAAGCACATATTCATCACGGGTTAGTCATAATTATAAAAATACATTAAGAATAGTTAAAGGTTTGATAAATCCTTCACTATACCCATATCTCTATTTCTTGTGCACCTTTATATTTTTCCATTTTATCTTTCTTGTGATCTTCTCTAGATACTTGATCATGTAACTTGCACACAATATAGTTATAAGTCTTTCCATACCTTAAAACATATAATATCCTAGTCATATTTTCTCTTGTACAAAAACTTCATGAACTTTTTCACGTTAAGGTTAACCATTCCAAGTGTTTCCAAACAAAATTTGACAAGATTAACATCCAAATCAATGACATATGGAATAGAAATTTGAATGTAAAGCATACTCATTTGTATTTGGCCTTTTAAATCCTATAAAATTGAGCCTTCTCACCATATACATATGGCTCAACTTAAATAATCTTTTTCTTTATTTATTTATTTTTCCAAAAGCTCATTTTCTTACTGGCATGCACGACGGAAACCTTATGTCCTTGACAAGTTATTGTCGGTACAAGACATTTGTTTCCTATAAAATCTACAGAGATTGGTGGCATAGAAGAATAATTTTAATATTAAATCAAACCAATTCACAATATAGAGATAATATCATTCCTTTATTGCATCGGTAGTGTTCAATACAATGTTTACTATAAGCAAGAGAATGTACCTTAAAGTCAACACCCTTAGACTAAGAATGTAAAGGATATTTGTAAGACCAGCAGTTGCTGATTAAGGCATACCTAGAGTTTACAGACATGATAATCTGTTCTTGAATGCATGGACAAGCCCCCATTGTTGAAGCTTCTTTAATAAGAAACTTAAAACCTGGAACTCTTTCATTTTTTAAAGGTAGGGCTTCTTCTTCTACCTTACTCCTCTTCATCACAATTTTGCAATTTTCACTGTTTTGCATTTCACTTCTAATTTCTTCTCATTTAGCTAAGAAAGTACATTTTATTCCACCCTGAAATATATGGTAATTATACACAAGGACTTTATCTTGGTCATCCAATTCAGTTGAAAGAATGCATTTTATTTCAAACAATCAAGTAACTAGAGCTGCTAAAATGCAAACTCAAATAATTATTAATGAAATTTGAATCATGTTAAGCATCGTTTCTTGAGAGAATTGGCTGCTGTAGATTTCATTACAGGACTGACATACAAAGTTTCTACATGGAGGTTCAGATCCATATTTGAATAAGATACAAAACAAAATAACCAAATCTTCTTTAATCAACATGCAATCACCTAAGTTATCAGAAAATACTATCAAATCCAAGTGCATGACAGGATTCTCAGATAAGACCATATATCACTATAGCATGCCCTAGGTCAGAAACCTCACTTTTGAGAATCAAGGTTTTCTCAAAGAGCATTGTACTTATCTGCAAGACTTCATTTTAATATAGTGTCAGTTGTATGCCATGTCAGCTGAAGATGTGTCCATGTCATTTAGACCAAACTCCTCATTCTGTTCCCATGACCTTTCAAATTCTTCACCTGGGCATTAATAGCAAGGTAGAGATTAGAATTCAAAAAATAAAGCATCTAAACCAGAATGAGAGAGAACAATATTAATGTCCATTATCTCAAATATTAAAGGAATCACAACAGAGTGTTCTGATTGCTCACCAACAGCAATGTCAAAAACCAAGTTAATTTTCAAGAAGCTCCACAGAGAAAAACAGCTTCAAATGTTAAATGTAAATTAAATAAGCAGCCCATCACAACAATATACATGAATGTGAAGGACAAGAAAAATCACTTACACTTCAGCTGAGTATCTTCTTCAATAATATCAGTTATTGGGGCAATGAATGAATTTGCAAGAGCATCATCCAGAGTTAATGTCCAAGGCTCTTCAACTTCAAGAAGCTGCAAGAAATTGCATACTAGTAATTGATGGATTTTGATTGAAAAATATGCAAATTGGCATACATAGACTTCATGTTAATCTTTTCACATGGCGACCAAACTGTTATTCATGTTATGCTTAACAATGTATGTGCCTACTTACATAGAAAAGCCAAAACCAACAAAAATAGCTAGACACCAACAAAACCATTAAATATACAAATTGCTTCTGAGCAAACATGAAGCATATAAATCATGAAGCTTCTATGCAAATTCCAATTCATGTAGGTAGAATTAAGAAACCAAAATAACATCAATTGAATACATGCATCTAGTAAGAAACAGAAAACAATCTGTATCAAATAATTACTATTAGGCATAAAGAAAAGAAACTAATTCGATCTGTGCCTATTTAAACAACAAATATAAGTTTAAACAAAATACCACTGATGTGGATGGTCTACTTCGGCAAACACATAGGTTAAGAACCAAAGTTTTGGAGATTATCACCATATTTGAAGCATGGTAAATTTCAGCAAGTACTCACCAACTTGCAAGCTTGTGTCTGACATTCATGACTCATGAGTCTCTTGAACTCACTAGTTGCAAATATTACACTCACGGGTCTGCTAAAAACCTAGAAGAAAGAACAAAAAAATAAATAAACCTGAATTTTTTATATATGTAAAGTCAATAGTCGCTTAGGTTCTAGTATACCAAGTGACCATTTTGATTGTTGTTTCCCTTACAGGCATTTCCAATTTCATTGTTACTCTCACTCTCATTTGTTAACAAACCTGCTGGCTTTATAGATTCTTTTGGTTTTTGATGGGAAGGATAATAGAATCAAAATTAAGCAATTACTCACGAGCTGTTTTCCTGGCCGAATAACTTGGCAACAGACTTGCCTAAGTGTCTAGGCATGTCCATCTCAACTATGTAAATACTAATGTAGCCTATAGGGTTTGCATTTATGGTTTAACGCAATATTTTTAATATTAACATTTTTTTTGGTACTAAAAATGCAGCATTAAAATGTATTTTTCTGATTTTATGAATGTCAGATGTGCACTTAGCATACAACAACATCAAGAAGTGGAAACACACCCACTTCTACAAGGGATACCACTTAGAAACATGGAATGCCAATACTAAACTAGGGGATTGTTATTTGCAACTATTGTGGATTAAAGATGAGTGGAAGCATCAATCACCTCAAGTAAAATGCAGTTGTGATCAGGTAACTTTACCAAATTGCCCAATCATGCAGCCAAATATCTAATTCAACAACAGAATATAGATTACAGAACAAATGAACAATGAATTTATTGTCTAGCACCAAAAATCTATCACAAGAGTACATTCAGAATTATATTCTTCACGATCGACCTTTCTACAATTCATTAAAAAGATCCCGAGTGAACACAATCTCCCCCATGTTATCCTCCAGAAGCCAAGAAGTTGAATCGGATTCAAATTGGCTGTTACAACCGCCAATTCATTGCAAGAAAAACTGAAGTGCAGAGGCAAGTCAAAAGTCCGCAAAGTTAAGATGACTTCAATATTCCCGCAACTGCAGATGCAAGCCGAAACTTTGCAAGTGGAAAATCTACAATCAGCAACTTCAATCATGAAATTCTGCTTCAATGTCATTTGGATGGTATTTTTCTGCAATTTGTACAAGAATACATCATCGGGCATCATGCTGACATCATAGGTGGATCTAATCATTGGAACCAATTCATTACATCGCTAGGTTCAGTTCACTAAGGTTTCTCCACAAATGTCGATGGCCACAAAAGCCCCACAAACATCCAATTGCACCTAAAACTTTCACAAAAACCATATGGTGCCAAAGTCCCCACAAATGTTCAGATGCACCTGAAATCTCTGCGAGGTTGAATGACGTCACTTTTCCTGCAATGCAGGAAAACCTATCGAAACCAGCCAATTATCTGACCAAAACAAAGTTTCAGTTCACTTAGGAACTTCCGCAAAGCTTCAGTTGCAGCCCGAAAACTCGCAACCCGCAGCAATCTCAATTTCCACAATGATCCAACTCACATGTAATTCTCTACAAATGTCTAGTACTGGGTTGAAAACTCACAAGACTGTAACTTGCACATTTTTCATCAAAATTCCACCAAATTTGACTTGTGACTACCCATTTGGCTCCTTTACAACTTGGCATCATTAGATTATCCAAATTATGTTTGAAATTCCTCATGAGCAACTATTTAAAACTACACTAGTAAAAGCTAGAAAGCAAAATTGGAAATGAAATATTTTTGGGTGATACAAGATTGCTTGTAAACCTTGATGCTCCTACACCAAACACGTTGGGTAAATGAAATGTTTCATGAGTTTCAAACTCATGAACATTTTGCCAAGTCCAGAATTGGGAATCCACACTTAGCCAAGAGGCTTCAACTTCAGGTTTGTCCTTCAAATGAACCAAATATTCTATATACTCTTTCCTTTTGGTCTCCTTTGCCACATGTGAACTAATCACCTTGTCTATATTCCCAAACTTCTTTTCAGGCAATTGGTGTATCCATTCTTGTGCATCCTACAAGTTTGTATCTACATTCCCTAGTGTACTTGTCTCCCCTTCATAATACTTATACAGATCTGCAACATTGAAGATGGGAGATATGTCTATTCTTGTTAGAAGTTCTACTTCATAAGCATTGGATGAAAATTTCTTTAGGACCCTACATGGGCCTATTTTCTTCCACTTCAGTTATTGTATGTTCCTTGTGCGAACCTTTCTTTCCTTAAATGTGCCATTACCATATCCCCTCCCTGAAAATCTTGTTCTCTTCTGTGTATATCAGCACTCTCCTTGTATTTGATGATACTCTTTTCCAAACTTTCTTTCACTTCCCTATGCAGCTCATCAACATATTCAGCAAAATCTTTTGCCACAGCATTCAACCTACTCAAGTCTACAATATCTCTCAAATCATCTACTCCCATTGGGCTATATACATAAACAATAGGAAAAGGGTATTGAAGGAGGATCCTCACTTGCAGATTTATAGGTAGTGAAAGAAAACTTGAGAACTTTGAAATCAGAACTTTTAAGTTAACTTTCAGACAGAGATAGTTATCTCAAACTTGTAGAAAAGAGTTTGGATGCTTTGAATGAAAAGGTTCAAGAAGTAGATAAGCTCACCTATGAGCTTACATCTACTAAGGAATGTTTGGAGAGTACTAAAAAGGCTCTTCAAGAAGCAAACTTTCAGTTAGCTACTGCAAATCAGATTATGGAGCAAGAAAATGAGGGAAGAAATAATGGAATCAAGCAAGTTAAAAATGAGTTTGATGAGTTTCATGTTGATGCTGATTTAGAGCAACCTTCCAAGTGAAAAAAAAAAAAAAAGAGTGGGAACAGCGAGATGATCGATTGGAACAAGTGAATATAGACTCTTTCCAATTTTCAGATGAATACAAGATATGGGATCCAGGTAAAACTCAAGACTCTAATTTATGGATGGGCTTTAGGCAAAATTTCAGATTTGTAGCTGCTGTTCATTGCTTAATCAGCCAACACAAGATGGTTTGGGTAAAATTTTCAGTGAATGAATGGAGCATTTATCAATGGAGGTTTAATGATAATGTTAACTTTGGCATTGGGGAAGTTCTTCAATCAATCTATGGCTCACTATCCCTATGCATACAGGAATTTTCCTTCGTTACAGATGTTGCTCCAACATTGTAATCCTGATTTCTACAAAATTAGTTGATGAGCTGATTAATTTTCAGTGTTTGCAGTTATTGTGGCAGCGAAGTGTGGAGGAATTCTCATATATAATTCACGCTTCCTTTGTTTTTGAATTGATGATTAATGATCAAGGCAATCCTTCCTGGTTGTTGGTCTTTGTATCTTCCGATTTTGCATTGCTGATTGTAGTCATTTGTGTAATTTGGTACATAGTTGTAAAACTCGGACTCGGCAAGCCCAAAAATTTTAAAAACTCGGGACTCAGCAAAAACTCGGGGAAAACTCGGCAATAACTTGGCAAATTTATCTAACATTTGAAAATAGATATTTTTTAAAAATATTCTTCAAAAACAAACATATATACTAAATGTGTAGAACATATTACTGATTTCCATCATATTATTGAACGTGACCAAGTTAACGCCCAACACAAATACAATTGTCATGTCCCCATCCTAGTCGCATTTGTGTGAGGTTAGCCTATTATTCGATCCTCGTGGTGGGAGTGTCGAGGATCATTTGGGGCGGTTACTCGGTGTTTGGTAGCTCGGTTTTGCAGTTGTATCGGTTGGGCCTTCGCGGAATCTTCAGTCGTTTTCGGAACTTTCTATTTTTAGAAAGTTAGGTCGGTGAGGCTGCTATTTTAGGCGAGGGCACCTGGTTCAACCATTCGAGTCGACCCGTTCAGCGGTTTGTTGATCAGACGGAGAAATAAGGAGTATTTAATGATTTATTAAATATTTAATATTTTGACTTTATAATAAAGTCACTTTATTGAAATATTTAAATATTTAATTAATTGGCCTAATTATAAAGTATTTATTATACTTTATAATAAAGTATTAAATTTTGACTTAATGAGTATTTTATATTCATTAAAATATGGACGCCAATAATTAATGATTTCTCCTAAGTTCAAAAGTGCGAATTAAATCATTTATTTAAATGATTAATTAAAAAGGAGATTGGGTCGAATTTCTTCAAGGGATATATATTTCCACTCAAGGCAAAATCGAACGATTCTGATATTATTATTCACTTTTGTCTTATTGCTCTGAGCATTGGAGTTTGCAAACCCTAGGGTTTCTGGCAGACGATCGTTTGGAGAACGAAAACTCTTAGAGAGAAGACTGGCTGTTACCAGCCGGTGAAGCTTGGTGATTTGTGATGAGCCCTGCTGGCTCTCAACTCAAACCCCAATATTTCTTAAGTCTTTTTAGTGTTATTTAGTTTTTTAGAGAAAATTTGATAGACAGAAGAGAAGGGGCGCACAGCATAAATGCATATAAAATGTAAATCTGAGTTATTTCAGGCGAATTGACAATACAGAAGATAATAAATATGCTCAACAATGGATTTAGAACTCATAAACATACCCGGAAGTGTCCAGATTATTTATTTAAGAAAGTAGTCCAGTTTGCCAGCCAAGATGGTGAAAAACTGACCAAATCTGGTGTAGAAAGCTACAGAATGCAAAATCCAGCCTGAAAACGGTGGCAGATGAAGAGTACAAGCCAAACGCCTAAAATGATGAAGAGAAACCCTCAGAAAAGAAGGCGTTTCTCCAAGAAATGCCCAAACGCCCTTGCACAAGAGCCACACACTTCACTGCAAACCACCTGAATTCTCACTTAGAAGGTACGGCCAAGAAGTATGATGTCTGCCAGATGAAATGAAGGCGCCATCTCCCAAAACCCTCTGAAACTGATAAAGAAATCCAATAGGAAACACAGCTCAAGCCCAGTAGAACCTCTGTATGAAGCTCTCACAAACTGCACAAATTCAGCTGATCTCTCACAGCCTCAAAAGTGCTCAACACTGAAGAGTTATCGTTCTTCAATGGAAAAATTGTTCAAACCCTGATCACAGGAGAATGCACAGGAAATAGCACAAGGCAAAGTCGAAATTGTCAAAAGGTGAGTTTCTCATTGCCAGAAATGCCCTTTTATGCAAAGGCACGAATCCCAAGAAAATACGCCACTTTTGGATATTAAAATCTTTTAAATAATATTTAATTCATTTCAATAGTATATGAATTAAATACTTGGGCGCACTTTATTCATTTAAGTGATTTAAAAATATTAAATCACTTTTAGAGAATATTTAAGTGATTTAAAAATATAAAGTCAATTTGACTTTATAATTAAATATTAAATCCATTAATATTTAAATCACTTAAAAACCCATAACTCACTCAAAACACCATATAATCCTGTGCCGTCAGAAGCTGTCGACTCCTGCACTGCAAACGCCTGCTGTGAACCAGTCACTGGGCTCTGAAAACCAGAACGATCAAACTCTCCAGAAAGTACCACTGACCCTCTAACCAATCCAGTTAGCCCACAAGGGTCCAAGAAATAGGCTAACACTCTGCAAACAAGATCACGCTGAAAAGGGGGACATTACAATCCGCCCTCCCTGAAATTGCTTGACCGCAAGCAATCTCAACAACAAAGGATCAACCACTCCACCAGGATCCCAAGGATAGTGCTGTGAAATGTCCCTACTGTCATCAACTGTCTTTCGCTGCTCAACACTGATCTCAACTTCACCATTCCAAAAGTGGTGAAGCCAATGCATGGAACTCATCCAAAACACAGTACCAATCCTGTCGCCACCTGGATCCCAATATAAACGGTACTCACATCCATCCATCATAATAAAGTAAGAATATCGGGAAGCATCCGCAACACAACATCTCTGTCTATAGCTGGAACCCATGATGTCACCATAACCTGTCAACCCATGAAACCAACCATCTAGCAATGTAGATCCTAAATCCCAACTCTGCAAATCATGCCAACTCCAAGTAGGACAACCATCGATCAATGAAGAGTCTAAGAAGATTAAATCACCAAGCAACAAGTAGATAGCTGCCAGATCGTGAGTAATATCTAACTCGAAGAGAAGATCATCATACGGAATACCATCTACTCTAGGAAGAGAAACTGGATCATCGTCATCCCATATGCAACCCCTAGAACAATGAGTTTCCAAACTTTGAACAATTTCAACCTCACATGGTGAATCATTATTAGAACAAGGTACATATCCATATCCATCCTCTCTTTGAGTTAAAAGCCTTCTAAGGTCATCTATCCTTTTATATCTTGCTATGTTTAGGTGATTGACTTTTTCCTTCACCTCTTGAAGATGTTGTTTTGCATTTGCAGCAACTAACCTAGCCTCCTTGGCCTTCCTCAACCACTCTTCATTCAGCATTTCAGACCTTCTAATCTCTTCAATGCCAAAGTACACAAAATCAGTCTTCTTATGCTTGATATCTTCATGTCCACCAATGGATGTAGGGCTTCCATCAAAGGATGATATTATCTCATTGGCTTGCTCATGATCACAAGCTCCTATTTCATGAGAATGATGAGGCATTAAGTTGCTGTCCTCAAACAAATCCGTAATGACATCATGCCATTGTAAAATGTCTCCTTCATCACGTGTAGACAAAACACTAGTGGCTGCCCCACTAAGTAAAGGATCAACTTTCACATCCACCTTAATATCTTGGGCCTCCAATAGACTCTCACATGAATGAATAACATTCATCGAACCACAATCTGATTCTTTACCATGATAGGATGAAGTAATGCTAGACTCACCTAATGAAGCATCACAAGAAACCTTATCTTCATTTGGCTGCTCTAATACAACTGGTTTGTCTTCAAACAACACTTGCTCATCCTGAAGTGTCCTGTGCCCAACATCTACTTCTATGTAAGTCTGATTTTTGTCCTCCATAAGATCAGCTGTATGCTGGTCACTAACTGCTGAGAATTCATTGTGAAGATTTCTGGATACTTCACCTGTAGAGACCTCATGTATCTCATTTTTATTTTGTGATGTAGACCTGAAGATGGATGCCATAAACCTTGCTGTTTTATCTAAGGTTGCAGGATTTGAAATCAATTCATTTATCCCTTTCTGATTTTCATCCAACTTTTTCAAACTTTGTTTCAGCTTCTCCATATTCTTGTCCCACTGCCTCTGAGTAATTGAAGTAGCCATGATCAATGCCCAACAGGATGGCAGGAAACCGCTCTGATACCACTGTGATGAGCCCTGCTGGCTCTCAACTCAAACCCCAATATTTCTTAAGTCTTTTAGTGTTATTTAGTGTTTTTTTAGAGAAAGTTTGATAGACAGAAGAGAAGGGGCGCACAGCATAAATGCATATAAAATGTAAATCTGAGTTATTTCAGGCGAATTGACAATACAGAAGATAATAAATATGCTCAACAATGGATTTAGAACTCATAAACATACCCGGAAGTGTCCAGATTATTTATTTAAGAAAGTAGTCCAGTTTGCCAGCCAAGATGGTGAAAAACTGACCAAATCTGGTGTAGAAAGCTACAAAATGCAAAATCCAGCCTGAAAACGGTGGCAGATGAAGAGTACAAGCCAAACGCCTAAAATGATGAAGAGAAACCCTCAGAAAAGAAGGCGTTTCTCCAAGAAATGCCCAAACGCCCTTGCACAAGAGCCACGCACTTCACTGCAAACCACCTGAATTCTCACTTAGAAGGTACGCCAAGAAGTATGATGTCTGCCAGATGAAATGAAGGCGCCATCTCCCAAAACCCTCTGAAACTGATAAAGAAATCCAATAGGAAACACAGTCAAGCCCAGTAGAACCTCTGTATGAAGCTCTCACAAACTGCACAAATTCAGCTGATCTCTCACAGCCTCAAAAGTGCTCAACACTGAAGAGTTATCGTTCTTCAATGGAAAATTGTTCAAACCCTGATCACAGGAGAATGCACAGGAAATAGCACAAGGCAAAGTCGAAATAATCAAAAGGTGAGTTTCTCATTGCCAGAAATGCCCTTTTATGCAAAGGCACGAATCCCAAGAAAATACGCCACTTTTGGATATTAAAATCTTTTAAATAATATTTAATTCATTTCAATAGTATATGAATTAAATACTTGGGCGCACTTTATTCATTTAAGTGATTTAAAAATATTAAATCACTTTTAGAGAATATTTAAGTGATTTAAAAATATAAAGTCAATTTGACTTTATAATTAAATATTAAATCCATTAATATTTAAATCACTTAAAAACCCATAACTCACTCAAAACACCATATAATCCTCGTCCGCTAGAAGTCAGTTTACTCGTGACCAAGAAACCCGGGCCGTGGAACTTACCATGGGCTCAAAACGAACGACAAACTTCCAAGTACCACCGACTTCTAAATCAATCCAAAGGAGCCCACAAGGGTCCAAGAAATAGGCTAACACTCGCAAACAAGATCATAAAAGGGGACATTACATGATTTCACGCAGGGTCACAGATTGTGCTTATTCATCCATTTTGGCAGAGATTTTTAGAGATAATCATTAGTTGATAAAGGCGACTTAAGCAGAGATCATTCATCAGTGTTCTGGCACAAATCCCAAGGAGCCGTACTTATCATTTATTGCTGTACCTGGCCGTACCAGCAAGGCCGTACTTTCCTTTCTCTGGAGAAACGTCTTCATTCCTCTGGTTCTGGCGATTGGATCTAGGGCGCTTGGGTCTACTGGAGGTTTAGCATTGATTTATGAGCTGGAGATTCATCTATTTCATTGGGCCGTACCATTTTCTTCATGCATTTATTGCAGCATACAGCCGCCACCAGGTTTTCATAATAAATCTATATTCTCATTCATATGTTGTTATTTCTCTTTGTAAATGCTCTGGAAAAGTTAATAAATGATGCGCCTTGGTATTCTGAGCATTTCCTATGTATTACAATGCACATTTGAATTTATATGAATTTACTAGCATTTATTAGAAAAATCGCAGCATTTCATTTTGTCTGGAAAACCTTCAAAAATACAAAAAAACACAAAACTTGCAAAAAACCTCAAAATCAGTTAGGGTTTCAAAATTGAGAACCATCGGGTTCCGACAACAATCGATATGTTTGCAATACAATATATTTAAATATAATATTATTGCAATATATAATTACTAATAATATAGTAATATATAAATATTAATAATATAATTATAAGATAATAATATATAAATATTGTAATGCCGGTATTGGCATGGTGTGATGGTTTAAAGGTGGCATTGTTGTTCTTGCCACCAAGGTTCAAACCCCGTTGGGGTGGTATTGTTTAATGGTTGTATTCCGGTTCATAGCTCCGGTCAAAAGCGTTTACCCCTTGAATAAAATATATAAATATTGTAATAGTAATACAATACATAAATATAAATATAATTTTATATACAATATAATAGGCGTCAATCTGAAGGGGTATATATGTATATATATAATAATTAATTATAAACTATATTTATATAATAATATAATTATAAAATAATATAATATTATAATTATTGCACTACAATATATTTAAATATAATATTATTGCAATATATAATTACTAATAATATAGTAATATATAAATATTAATAATATAATTATAAGATAATAATATATATTTATCAAATATTGTAATAGTAATGCAATATATAAATATATATATAATTTTATATACAATACAATAGGCATCAATCCGAAGGGGAAAACTAATAATATAATTATAAGGTGAAGTGTTCAGAAGGTTTCAACTTTCAAGTATTCAAAAATAAATAGAGAAGGGGCCAAAATAAAAAAAATTCTTTCCAAAGGTTTACACAAAAAAGACGAAACGTGAATCATGGCGTAGGCCTATGATGGCATGAAAGCAGAAAGACAACACACAAACATCAACCAGAAGACAACACATTCACGAATCGCAGATCATAGACAAATGGTGGAAACCGTTGAAGTCGTCGCGCATGCCCTCGGCGCTGTTTTCCCCACTCCCGTCATCGTGATTTTCTTTCTGTTTCACTGAAAACCTAAACATCTACCTTCTTCACAATTTTTCCTTCAAAAAAGCGCAGCGTTTTTTTAGAAAAAAATTGGGACGCTTTTTTATGCGGTTTACTCGACGGCCCTACAGACGCACGATTACCCACGCATCTGGCATTTTTTGTCTGCGTTTTTCATCTATGATTTGGTATGCTTGGGGAATTTTTCTTGGCATTCGGAAATGGGGTGCTAATGAGATGCCTTCAATTTTTGATAAGTGAAACATTAATAGGCCAACCAATTTCAGATTTGATATTGTTGTCACTTGTTTATTTAGCAGTTTATCAAAAAACTATCTTCATCATTCATGGAACCTTGTGGTGGTTGTAGAGGAGGACCATTCTTTCCAGTCGATCAGAGTGTTTGTCTTGTTGTCTTGGATCGTATCAAGCGATGGGATTGCAGATTTGAACCTCTTCGAGGTGTCTTGGCAGAAGAAGGCTCATGGTGTAGCTTTCAAAATTCAAAGGGAATTCAGTTTGGAGCTAGAGGTTGCTTGTTTTGTAGAATCACTAGTGTGTCGAGTTCAGATTTGGTATGATGGGTTGGTTATTTTTATCAAAGTGGTGCAGCGGCAACTTGGTCGTTATTTCCATAGGTTGGTTTGGGATCCTAGAATCAAAGTTGATTGCAGTTTGTTTCAAACAAGTGGTTTTGTGATTGTGCTAACATTGCTTGAGGACAAGCAATATTTGAGAAGGGCGGACTGAAATGTCCCCAATTTTGAGTCAACATATGATTAAATAATTAATTTAATGTTGTCAAGAAAAGGTCGAAAAATAAAGACAACTTAAATTAATTATTGATGCAAAAGTAACTTATGTTTTGAAAAAGTTAAAATAAATAAATAAAGTTACTTTTGAGGGGGAATTCAAAAAAAGAATTAAAATTTAAATATGGAGAAAAGATGAGAAGTCAAGAAGACAAAAAGTTATGAAGAGGATTGAATAAAAGATGTCTGGAGCTTTTGTCCAAGCAGGCTGGATTTTGGTAATTGAAACAGGTTCTTGTTGGTGAACGTAGTTCACAGCCTTTCTGAGGTCGGAATCCCTTTGAAAGAAGATTGTCTTTGGTAATGAAAGATTTGCCCTGGTTGATAGCTGGAGAAGACATTCAGTTTTCTCGCTTGGTTTTAAAGATTGTTTGTTGATGACATTTGTAAGGACTTTTTAAAACGAATTTCAAAGTCATTATTGAATAGATTGTTTTATCAATTCCTTGCTGGAAGTGTTTGCAAATGAATTTTTAATGAAGATTTATGTATTCCAATTTGATATCAAGGTTTTGTATTGCATAATATTTTTGTAATTCCATTTGATATCAAAGTTTGGGCTTTTTGTGGGAATTTTGGGAGAAATCGAACAATTGATAAAGGGGTTGTTGTATTGGGTTATATCAAGTCATTCATTTGAAATAATCCAGAAGTAAAGAAAACTTTACTGGTTGTGGGCAATTATTTAATACAAATACTATGCTAATGCTTTCCAATTTCAAATGACTGAATTTCTCCTAAAAACAAATCTACTATGAATTATACACAAACATCATTCAATGCCATAGTGCCTTTGTTCATTCATTTTTGAAGAAGCCGATTATTTTAGGAATATCAATCAATTGTCTTATCATTTAATAGAAGTCGATGAATTTCTGCGACCTCTCTATACACCACTGCAATAATCCAAAGATTTCTTTATAGCCAGCATATAAAAACAACTGAAAATTGCTACGTTAATATATTGGGTGAGTATCGTGGGGCCAAGGAGAAGACGTGCGAGAATTGAATTTCATAATCAGGTCTCTTTAAAAGTCGCTCCTTGTAAAGATTGAAAAAAGAGTCGGGTTTTTAAAGTTTGATGGTTCAAATTATTGTAAGCTAATGCCAATGTAACTTTACTGTTGCCTTTCCTTTACACTTGGCATATTGGGTGACATGGAGAATGAATCGTCTCTTCAGCTTCATTGGTTCACACCTCTCATAGAAGAGGAATTAAATTCTAATTGGAGCCGCATAGTGTTGATGAGTGACGAATGGTGAGCCAATAATTTCTTAGTTTGCAATTAAAGATATCGCTTGGTTGTAAGTCAAAAATACTAACGAAGCCAGGAACAGTTGAAGAAAAGATTTAAATTGGGAGAAATCTTTTATCCGTGCCACTACATGGTTCAAGGTGAGTCATATCAATAATCTCATTGCAAAGGATCGATGCCCAAGGAAAAAAATGCTATTGCTACCAGGTTTTCCATGGAAGCTAATGTGTCTTACTTTGAAGCAAGTAGACGGCTTTAATTATTCTTTATATGAGACGAATTATGTATGAAGACATATTCGGGAGCTGCTTGAGGCCTGTTGATATTCAAAAGGGATGCTATAAGTTATGTTTGAACGGAATATATGTAAGCCTGCCCACATATATTTTATAGACGCCATTCATTAAAAAGGATTGAGCGGGAATATTAAGACTTGAACTATCAAAGCAAATACTTATGCTAGGCATGAGTCCAAGGGAAGTATGACGTGGCAGATTTCAGACCATGGTGTATGATAACGTGGAGCTTTCGATGGATGAAAAGAAGTTGGCAAAAGAGTCGATGAATATAGAGAATTGTATTTTTTGTAGCTGCAAGACTCCTGAAGTTGGGCATTCAAATTGTATATGATCATACAAACTGAAGGCAGCGAGTTGGATATATTCACAGGTCAGAATAATATATTTTTAATTTCTGGACATTTATGTTCTGTAATAAATTATGTTCTGGAGATTCTTTGAAGCTTGGAAGTTTGTAATTGTTAAAGGTTAGTACTAAAGAAAGTCTCAGTTGGCAAATGGTTGTAATTACCTGTGCAATATATCCGTTTGTAAGAGACCTGGTGTCTCTAAACCCCTGACCGAAGCTAATTATGCAGTTTCTTTGATGTTTTTGTTGTTTTGTCATTTTTTTGTAATTTTTGCAAAAGAGGGTTTATGCGATTTTGATAATAAATGCTTGAAAATTATATAAAATTACAAGAATATAAAATTCTGTAGCAAGTAACCTCTAGACTGAAGGCAAATGGTTGTATTATGACAAATAAATGATTACAACACTGAATCTGAAACATGCAGATAAAAAGGCAAACAATATGTATTATTTGAATAACCTGATTTATGATTGCAGCCGCCTGTAGAAGGCATGAAATAGTACGGCCAATCCAGAATACAGACTTCTCCCACCAAATGATGACCGCATATGCCTCTGGAGACCTAGGTGTCCACACTGGTAAAGTCAAAATGCAAAAAGGCAAGGCGATTGGCTATCTATAAGAAAGAAGTCCTTGTTGCTGTGAAGTACGGCCCAATAACCAGCAATAAATGAAATTCGTACAGCTGTAAGAGATGCCAATTGAAAGATAATGGACGGTCACTGAAAAGGATTTCCTTCTGGAAGGAAATCGATCCAAACCCTCAACCAAAAACTTCACAATATGCTCAATGATGACCTCTGAATAAAGCCACTCTACTGACAAGCTTTAGCTGAATCTTTCATAGCCTCAGTATGCCTGATTCTGAAGAGTTGGCATTCTCCAAAACCTGATTGCAGAAACCCTTGTTTCTCCAACTCCAAATGTTCTTAGAGAGAAAAGACAAAATTTGAATAATCAATCAATAATGAGTTCTATTTTGCCTTTGAGAAATAAATACTTCATCAAAGAAGTCGACCCCCTCAAAAGAGCAATTAAACAAGCATTTAATAATATTAAATTTGCCCTTGAGTCCTTTATTAAATTATCATTAAAGTGGCATCCCTTTTCTCCATGAGTAATTAATACTCATTAATTAATAATCGCCTCTTTTAATATAAAGTATTAAATACCTTATATTATTCCATCAATAATTTAATATTTCATTAATTGACTTTATAATATAAAGTCACAACATTAATAATTCTCCAAATATCATTAAATGCTCAAATATTCACTGTTTGCTCACCAAATTGTCAAACTAGGTCGAAACTGCGATGACCAACTGAACCAGGTGCCCTGCCAGAACTAGTAACCCCTGTTGGCCTGACTTACTATAAATAGTAAGTGTCTGAATATCACTCTGTAAGTCTTTGCAAAGGCCCAAACCAACTGATGGAGTAATGTCCCAAAACTCAGGATAACTGCAAAAGCAACCCTCTAATCACATATGTCAGCCTACGAGGCTCTGAATGATAGGCTAACCCCTCAAACCCCTGAACTGCCTAGGAAGGGGACATTACACTGTTATTCTGAAAAATTACAGAATTCTGAATATTACAGTTTGGTCTTTGTGAGCATTGTGGCAGTTTGATCTTTGTGAGTATTGTGGCTAGTGATTTCTTATATTGTATAGCCAATTTCTGTGATGGTTCAACAGGTAAATACTATGCCAAATGTTTAGGACTTGTGTTTCTTTTCTTGCAATATATATATATATAATTTATGTGATGGTTCAACTGGTAAATACTATGCCAAATGTTTAGGACTTGTGTTTCTTTTCTTGCAATATATATATATATATATATATGTATCTCATGAGCCAAATTGGTAATATATAAAAGGAGAAAACTCAGAACAGCCTACACTCCAATTGTTTAACAAAATGATCACCTGTTAGGAATTAGGAAACTTGGTGTTGTTTTGAAAAAATTTCTTCTCAATTTAGGGTGTCTCATTAAAGCCACATTGACAGACCCAAGTGTAGAATAGGGCCAAAGAGACAAACCTGCCTATATATTCAACTACCACATCAAAAGGTACCCTTGTTTGTATGCTAAAAAATTTGGCTTGAGGGAAATAGACAACTGCTTATCAGAAAGCCAGAACAATATATGCCATTGGCACCAAAACACCAAGGTTACATGACTAACTCATGATCAATGGTAACCACCAATGTAACTATCATGCTTGACCTTAATTATTGGTTATGGATATGAACAAAGTAAAGGAAAAGCATTAGAATGGAGGCAAAAAAGTCTACAAAGGGGTGGATTTTTGTAGGAGTTATTAAGGAAAGGAGAGGGGGTTGGGAAAAAGGAGGGAAAGGGCAAATGAGGGTGTGTGTTAAGAGGGAGAGAAGACATGCATGGCTTTAGACCATGTGAAGGTTCAATCTTTGAACCAGGAGATGTGTCAAGTGACTAGGAGAGTTAACGACTTCAGTAGAGAGATGATTGTTTAAGTTTCCTCATGACTAGAAACTGAAGTGGTGGATAGATTTAAGGCCACTTGACATATAATGGGTTCTGCAAGAGATTGCAATTCCTCCCATTCAAATGTATTTTCTATTTCCACATGTTTGACCCCTTCAATTACCAAAATGTCTACCACCAAATTTTTATGCCGGCCCTTGTGAAGAAGCTTTACTTCCTAGAAAGTTTGCATGAGAAGCATAGTTATTAGATTTTCCATTATCCAAGCAGCAGCTTTAAGTTTTCTTGTTTTGCCTTAAATTATTTGAGATAGAATGGTACATCCCACTGTTTGCTTTTAGAAACCTTGTTTCTTTCTTTCTAGATGTGCTATATATAATAAATCCCAAAATGAGAGCAGGCAATATGTTGATACTCATCATACCCATATCAAGATTTATTGATTTGAATAGGGTGCTAAAAAGATTATGGATTTGAAATATGCTAACCAATTTTTTCAAGGAATAACACAAAATAACCAGCAATAGATGATTGGATTAGCGTTAGCCTCAAATTAAAATCTGAACTTGAATGGAAGATACTGAACTTGAACTGAAGAAACTAAACTTGAATGGAAGAACTACTCAACGTCAAGAATGTGCACTCAAGATCCCACTGAGGGCGAGGTGCTAACATATGACGGAGTCTAAGAAATTGAAATTATAAACTGTTAGGCGGATAACCAGCCATGAGAAACAATTCCACGCTACCACCAAACAGTGGGGGGAAAAGATTACAAATTAAAGCAATTCATCCGCTGCGGCGGGCATCCACAATGCTGTGGGGATTCACCACTATGAGTGGGTATGAGATATTACAATCAACTTAACCTCACTGGCGGTAAACCATCCAGGGGACTTATGTGAGAAGAAACAGAAAGAAATTGCAGCAAATTAAACTGGAACAGTACTACTGTTTACAGTTTGTACAATGTGAAATAAGCTGCAAATTACATAAGAAATATAGTAATCCTCAGATACAAGATTAATAGATGTTTTTCAATGATATTTTAACTCTCTAACAGCTGCTAATGAATCAGAAATCAGAACTTCAACAATCTGATGTAAAAACAGAAAACTGGAAATTTCAATCTGCAACTGTGAGAATCAATGAAATTATCATAACTCACTCAATTCTTCTCTGAATGACGCGAAATAAATTGCAAATGCTCCTTACAAGTCTGGCGCCCAAGTTAGAATCCAGAAACAGCAAACAAAGTCTCTAATTTATTTGGCACGAATCCCAATGCAGCTCTAAATGGTGCGGCCCCTTGAGAAAATCGATTTTGCAAGATAAAATCAGCAACTTCAAATTAAATTCTGATTTTTGGTGGAAGTTGGCGCCTCAAGTCAACAATTAGATTGCTCAAACACCCAGAACTAAATAAAAATCACTCCACAAGATATGAACAGAAAACAGCTTCAGCTGTAGCAAAACCAGGAAATTCAAAACTGTAGAATTCACCAAAATTCTCAACCTTTGTTGCTCAATCTGCTAGTCTGATGTGAGAAGCAGCAATGTTCCAACTAGGTGTTGTATTTCAAACACGAAATTGGTAATGGGCTAGGAGGTAGCATCCTCGAAGCAATAACAAAATGTCCATAGTCATTTTGACAACATAACAGTAAGGTAATTGATGGATAATAATGCTGGAGCCAAGACCTTCAATAAATAAGAACTCAACAAGACTCTTCAAACGCCTGAGAAGCAACTCAAAAGACACAAGAGACTCCTCCAATTCTCAAGACCAGTCAACTTCTCAAGTGGCGTCCCAAAAGGCCTTCAAATATTACACTTTATTCAAAAATATAAAGTGGCGTCCACTTCAAGATAAAGAAATATTTGAATAAAGATTAATTAATCTTTTGATGAGGGCGTACCCTTCATGGCCCCACTTTAAAACAACTTTTAAGTTAACTCCTTAGGCCAAGGTGGGGGTCAACAGTGAAATAGAACAAAATGCCAATAATATAATATTTTTGCCAACTGAAGACCAAACCAAAATATAACAACTGCTCCAACTGCTAAGGATTAAGAATAGACAACTGCAACTGCCACAACTAGCATTTACTAAAAATAGTAAATAATATGAATGCCACAGAAAACCAAGCCCAAGAAACCCTAATTTTCACCTCATCCCAGTCTACGGGTTCCGGAATAGACTGAAGAACTGCAAAGCTGATCACTGATGAGAAGGGGACATTACAGTCCGCCCTCCTCGAAATTGCTTGTCCCCAAGCAACTGCAAAGATGGATGCAACAAAATCTGTTCACCTTCCCACGTAGCATCTTCAATAGGCAAATTCCTCCATCTAACCAAATATTCTTTGATTGTCCTTCTTCTCAAAGAACGTTCTCTAGTGTCAAGGATCTCTTCTGGAATCAACACTAAATGACCTTCCTCATCCAATGGAGGTAATTCTGATGTAGCCACCACATTGTGTCCAATTGCCTTCTTGAGGCGAGACACATGAAAAACATTATGTATTTTGCTTTCAGCTGGAAGTTCCAACTCATAAGCAACTTCACCAATCCTTTTGGTGATTTTGAAAGGACCATAAAAGCGTGGCTTCAACTTTTCTGCACCACTCTTCTTGAGAGAAGCTTGTCTATATGGCTGAAGCCTCAAATAGACCATGTCCCCAACTTCAAAAGACCTTTCCACACGCTGCTGATCAGCGTATAACTTCTGCTGATTTTGAGCTTGTTGCAGATTTTCCTTAAGAGTTCTCAAGATGTCTTGGCTTTGTTGTAACATATCTAGTGCTTGTGGAGCTCTACTATCACCAAACACTAAATCAACAAAATTAGTAGCCTCATAACCATAAAGTGCCTTAAAAGGAGACATCTTAATTGACATGTGATAAGAAGAGTTGTAACAATACTCTCCTAAATGAAGCCATTTAATCCAAGCTCGCTGCTGTCCTGAAACATAGTTCCTTAAGTAGCCCTCTAACCACTTGTTAACAATTTCTGACTGCCCATCGGTTTGTGGGTGATAACTTGTGCTTGGAGTAAGCACTGTCCCACTCAATCTGAAGATCTCCTGCCAAAAAACACTTAGGAACTTGCTGTCCCTATCACTGACAATTGTTCTAGGCAACCCATGCAAACGAAACACCTCTCTAAAAAACAACTCAGCCACTTGAGCTGCTGTAAATGAAGTGGTAACAGCAAAGAAGTGAGCAAATTTCGTTAGTCTATCAACCACAACAAATATACAATCACGTCCTTGCACCTTGGGCAACCCCGTGATAAAGTCCATGGCAATACTTTCCCACTTCTGATTTGGAATAGGTAAGGGCTGAAGCAGACCAACAGGAAAAGAGTGTTCATTTTTATTCCTTTGACAAATAGGACACTCTCTAATGTAATTCAAGACTTCATTTTTCAAACCTTTCCAAGTGAATCTTTCACAAATCTGCTTATAAGTCTTGAAAATCCCTTGATGACCAGCAAGGGGAACATCATGAAAAGATTGTAGAATCTTTTTCTTAAGCTTAGATTCTTGCACTAAAAAGATTCTATCTTTGTAATAAATTAATCCATCAACCAACTTATACCTTTCATCAACCAAATGACCTTCTAACAAGCTGGTTGCAAACTGATTTTTAACATAATCAGCAGCAATTAATTCTTTCCAATCAGCTGATAACTCACAAATTGATTGCAAATGAGGCCTTCTAGAGAGAGCATCAGCAACTATATTATTTTTTCCTTTGACATATTCAATGTCAAAGTCATATGCTTGGAGTTTACTTACCCATTTTTGCTGCCTTTCATTCAATTCCTTTTGGCGCATAAAATGTTTAAGACTATTGTGATCAGTCTTAACAACAAATTTACTTCCCACCAAGTATTGACGGAATTTAGACAAAGCATGCATGATGGCAAGCATCTCTTTGTCATAAATAGAGTAAGTTTTTTCTGCCCCTCTCAACTTTCTACTCTCGAAGACAATAGGATGTTTGTCTTGCATTAGGACAGCTCCAACTCCTTCTCCTGAAGCATCACATTGTAATTCAAAAGGTTTTGAAAAATCCGGAAGTGCCAACACAGGACACGAACTCATGATTTGTTTAAACTTATCAAAAACCTCTTGTGCTTGCTTAGTCCAAAGAAAAGCTCCTTTCTTTGTAAGATCTGTCAAAGGTGCTGCTTGATGAGAATAACCTTTTACAAATCTTCTATAGAATCCACATAACCCTAAAAACCCTCTCAAATGAGAAATAGTCTTAGGAGTTGGCCAATCAAGAATGGCCCTTATCTTTTCTGGATCCACTTTCACCCCCTTTGAACTGATAATGTGGCCAAGGTATAAAAGTTCTTCCAACCCAAACTCACACTTTGATTCTTTGGCGAATAAACATTCCGCCTCTAAAATGTTAAGCACTTCTTCCAAATGCTTAAGGTGCTCTTCCCATGACTTACTGAATATGAGAATATCGTCGAAGAAGATGAGCACAAACTTCCTCAACTGCTGTCTAAAAATCTTGTTCATACAAGATTGGAATGTGGCTGGAGCATTTGTCAAACCAAAAGGCATGACAAGAAATTCAAAATGCCCAAAGTGGCATCTAAATGCTGTCTTTTCTATATCCTCCTCCCTCATTCTGATTTGGTGATAGCCTGAACGAAGATCAATCTTTGAGAAGAACATTGCCCCATGGAGCTCATCAATAAGCTCATCAATCCTAGGGATAGGATATCTATTCTTGATGGTTTTCTGATTTAATGCGCGATAGTCAACACACATACGCATTGTACCATCTTTCTTTTTGACCAGCACTACTGCTGAAGCAAATGGACTCTTACTTGGTCTAATAAAACCACTTTCCAACAGCTCCTTGATGGCTTTTTCAATTTCATCTTTCTGCCTCTTTGGATAGCGGTAAGGTGTAGTAATGACTGGTTTTGCTCCTTCTAACTCAATCACATGCTCAGAACCTCTTTCAGGAGGTCTTCCAGGAGGTAAGCTTCCAAAGACTTTACTTTTCTTTGAAAGTAAGGCTTGAATATCAGGATGATATTGCCTTTTTTCCTCAACCGGATCAGCTGGTAAAACCATACATTCAACAGCCCATTCAACCTGATCATGGCGGATCAACCTTTCCATCCTTTTCAAAGACACAATTCGAGGGCCTCCATTTGACATCCCTCTTAAAACAACCTTCCTTCCATTAGACTGAAATTTCAGCTCCATGGTTTGCAAATTCAATGTGATCTCACCAAGAGATCGCAGCCATTGTATGCCTAACACAACATCAGTGTCTCCTATACCCACCACATAAAAATCATCCTTAATTTCATGATTCCCTAATTGCAAAGATAGATTAGGAATTCTCTTTGTGCAAGACATAGTGAAACCATCAGCAACCATTACTTTGAAACCATCAAAATCTTCAGTCTTTAAACCTTTTCTAGCAACTAGTCCTTCATCAATAAAATTGTGAGTTGCTCCGGTATCAATTAGAGCAACTATCCTTTGTGAATTTACCACTCCATGAACCCTGAAAGATTCATTCTTTTGAAAACTAGATAGTTGTGCAAAAGCACTACCATCTCCAACCTCTTCGGACTTGTCTTCTTGAACTTCTTCACCTTCACTACTTGCTGATTCGTATTGCTGATCAGACGAATCAGATTCTGATCCATAATCAGAATAGCCCTCCATTTGAACTACTTTGCCTCTTCCATAGCAACGGTGGCCTTTCACCCAAGGCTCACGACAAGTGAAGCAAACTCCATCCTTTCTAAGCTGTTCTTTGAGCTCTTCGTACAGCCTTGGTGGAAACTTCTTGGGCAGATTTGAAGATGGCTTTTTATCCTTCTTATGGCTGAATGTTTTTGAGTGTAATTTAGGTCTTGGGGCTGCCAACTTGTCATGTCTCAATTAGAACACTAAAAATTACTATACATTTGTGATGCAAATCACGTAAAACAATACATGTTAGAATATAAATCACGAGATAAAATATAAATATATAAAATTTATATTACAATTATCAAGAGATAATTATTATAATTACAAGTGTGGACACAAAAAATAATATAAAATAAATATGAGAAAATAAAATTATAAGTGGTACAATCTAATGCCATTAATATGGTGTAAATTATCCTGAGATAATATTATAATTATTACCAAATATAACATTATAAATAATAAAATAAAAACTAACAATTTAAATATTATCATCATAAATATTAAAATATATAGATGAGACTAATCTATAAAATAATAATATATTAATGGACTCTGACAGTCCAAATGTATTATAAATCACTTTATGGAATCTTAAAGCGTCGATTCAAATAAAGGTATACTAAAACAATGACGATCATAACAAGAATAAGAAAAAGCTAGATTAAAGACTACAAAGCGGGTGTCTTTAAAAGTGATGGGTTCAAGGCTATTGTGACCACCATTCAAAGAATTAAGCCTCTTTTTTTTTAAAAGCATACTCTCTTCACTTTATGGGAGGATATAAAACATAGAAAATATGGAATGATTAAAAAGGAGGTCTGGATAGTGCTCGCTGGAGTTTAGAAAGAGACACGTTGGCAGTAAAGACAAATAAAACATTAAGACGTAAAGAGATTTTAACAAAAAAGAATATCTTCTAATATTAAACGGATAGAGGAAGGAGTAAAAGCAAGGTTAGGAGGAATAGATTCGGATAAAGGAATCATTTTAAAAAAAAAGGACAAAAATATATATAATCTGAGCAAAAGAATCAGCGAACTATTCAGGAAGGTATTTCTAATTCCTACAATCTGTGATACTTAATTATTTATATTCATATCATCGCGAACTTAAAAAAAAAAAAGGAAGGAAAAGTCTGCATATCAATCAGGAATAAAGAGGTAAGTGTCTTTCATGAATTTAAATGAGAAGTGATAAAAGCTTTGTGTATTTAGAGAATGAAATTTGTTAAATACATTATGAATTTGAATGTTGATGATTGGCATGTATGTTAGGGATTTAAATAATAGTTGATGATTGTTAAAGGTGTTTTAAATAGATTATGATTTATAAATATATTTAGATATTTTATGGCTAATGTTATATAAATAGGTTTAAATATATTATGTGGACAATCATATTTAAATATATTTATGATTGAAAAATATTCAATTAAGGACTGATTTATATATATATATAGAGAGAGAATGGTTGCTATATATATTGTAATTTGTATATTTGGTAAATAAATTATTGAATGCCGTTTATACTAAGATATAGATAGATATATTTAAGTATGTTATGATTTGAATATATTAGGATAGATAAGTATATTAAGAGTTGGAATGACATATTAATAATTGATAAATATATACATATATATTAAGATTCGTAGTTACATCTTAGATTGTGGACACATACAATATATACATATAGTATATATAACATATATTATTTACGATTATCCAATAATGACATTTAAAGCAATTATTGAGCCTTCTAAGTAATAATGACTCTTTGGTATAATAGAATTCTATCTATGAGATCATGAAAGTAAAATCTACCTAATTGAAATATATTATAGAAGAATCACTCATAATGAGTAAAGGAGATGAATAAATGTTTGAGAAGAATGAAATAAATTTATATCATCTTTGATCTTATTGATATTATCTTGGAATTTATTGATCTCTAACGTTTCCAATGTCTCCTTGAGAAATACTTTGAATGCAAGATTCGTGTTTCAATGCTTCCTCCAGAAAGGGGCCATTACAAGCGGTATCAGAGCAACTTTCCTGCCATCCTATGAAAATCATGTATGCAAACCGACCAAGAAAAAGGTATGCTCTATTCCAGATCAGGTATGGATCACATCCCTTCTAAAATTATGAGAAACAATGACATTATTTTGGCAGATAAATAAGAAAATTAAATCACTGATGAATAGGCATATCTAAATATCATTAATAAATATACCTAAATATATGTGAACTGATGAGTACATAATAGGCAATTGATAAATACAACTTACGCATAATAATACTTGTCTAATGGATGTAATTTATTCTAGGAATGTATGTTACTATTATAGTATTGCTAATATGTTATTTTGAATTGGACAACTAACGATGTTATGATGATCTATCATTCTCTTAAAACATAGTATAAGAAGGTGACATCGTTTGATGAAGGTTTCTACAGCTTAAAGTGGTAAGTTTTAGGTGCGTATTTTCATAGCCCTAATCAGCAATACCTTTATAGTTGTAAAACAATATTTGTTAAACATGTTATAAATGATGGATAAGGGATTGGTAATTAATTTAAGGACTAATGCATATGATAAATAGATTATTAACATCTTAATGAATCCATGAATCCTCCTAGAATGTTGTAATTGTGGGTAACTTGTTAATATGATAATCATTAGATGCAAATTTTTTGTATCATCAAACAATCATGTAGTTGGCTGGGGATGGAACCGATAGGTTGAGCAAATACTAGAGTCCCTTCATAGTAGACCACCCTCATTGGATGACTGTAGGTCTGCCAACGAGGGCCGAGGGGGTCATTTCCACGGGTGTTGGTTGGCCGCTCTCGGGCTAAGAAGGGAGTGCTCTAAAGGCCTCCTATGGGAATCCTTCCTCCAAACTATCGCATGGACTGTGTGTCTGCCCATCATCAAATTATGGACTCTCTCTCTCTTTCAGTCATAAGGGTAGGGAATTGAATATTCATTGAGGAGTGCAGATGACTAGGATCCCTTCAAGGTAGGCCACCCTCTGTAGGCGGACTGCGGTCTGTCACCGAGGGCCGAGAGGGTCATTACAACGGGCGTTTGTTGACCGCTCTCGGGCTGAGAAGGTTATCACTAAGGGCACTCTCCTGTGTATTCACTTCCCCTTCACCTATGAATGTGGGAGCAAAGGAGTAATAATTTGAAAATGTTCTACAAATACTTAATCTAGTCAAATAAAATAAATGTGTACTTTGGTTGCTATTCTTATTTTATGCTGTTTTAATTACAATCAAATAAATGTGTGCTTTAGTTACGGTTCTTATTTTATGAAATATTGAATTTCATAGGTCATTTCTTAAATATCCAAAAAGGGGAACATCATCCTTGTGCGTGATCCACTCTACCCCATTTGGGAATTGGATGATCAAAGAGATGATAACTTGGGTGTTTTAATATCTATTTAGTTGCTAGGAAATTTATAGGTTGAATGCATGATTACATATGATTTACCAGTGATTAATATGATAAGAATGGTTTTCAAGATTTCATTATGTTTGATTAATATCTTTCAAGTTAGTATTTTATTTTATGAAGTATGATTGTACCTCACTAGTGTATATACTAAATGACCTTGGGATTGTGGAGAGATCCACGGTGTAGTATGGGATGCACCGAATCCCCTTCCCCAACTGTCTGATAGTATATTTCATGCGTGTGTGATTGTATTTGAGTGTATACTCTATGATTGTATGTGTACTTGAGTTGACTTGTGACGATATTTGAGTGTATATGATCTTGTATTTATATTTGAGTGCATATTTGATGGATTGTACCTAAATTCAAGATGTATTTGTATTCAAGTGTATACCATCTGACCTTGTATACTCTGTGACCTTGAATTCAAGTGTGTCCTTCGTGACTATGTAAGATGTATATGACATGGTATTTGCAGTGACTTATATTCAAGTGTATACATTGCGACTTATATATTCATACGTATGCTTTGTGACTTCCTGCACTCGTGCATATACTTCATGTTTTACCAAAATTATGTTATTTTGTTTTTGTTTTTGTTTTTGTTTTTTTTTTGGATAGCATCCTACTTGTCATTTCGTGACTGATGTACGCTTATGTGACTACTCCATTCTTAAGTGTATGCTTGTGTTTGCGTAATTCATGCCTGTATGTAATTGTTTGTGCCTGTTGAGTGCATCTACATTGCTTCCTGCCTTATGAGTATTTATGAATTGGATACCTTTGAGTTTATGTGCTTTATGTATAATTGCATGATTTAGATGCCTTGTGTGTAATTTACTGCTCATTGCTCCTATGAGAATTTTCCTCATATTGAGTATCTTACTCCATGTATTTATGTGTATTTTGTGTATTCGTATGCTTTATGTGTAATCTATGATTATGCTCTATACATGTATTCATGTTTGCTCCATGCTTCATATCTTGTATGCATTTATATTCAACATGACTGCCTTGCAAATAAATTCTTGATGTGTTTCATGATTGGTGTGTTTTCAGCATGTCTGCTCCATTCTCATGCGTACTATGGTTGACAAGCGTATGCTTTATATGTTCAAGTATATATTTCTAATTGAGCATGTTTACTTCTTCGAGTGTATTTGCATACCTTGAGTGTATTAAGTGCCTTACTTATATTTCTTAAGTGTGTTCATCATGTCCTGCGAGTGATTATGTGTTTGCTATATATTTGTCATGACTTCAGCATGATTAATTCATAAAAGCTTATGTATGATTAATTTATGTTTATCAAGATTTAAGTGCCTTCTTAATACCTTGGATAGACTTATGTGTCTTCAATCTTCTCCCATGGCTTCAGGTGTTACTGACCTTATTTCCAATGTGATTATGGCTTACAATACCTTATGTGCCTACTATTACTTTTGTGCATGCTTTGTGGCTTACTTTATGATTTACGTATGATCATGTGTATACTTTGAGACTGGTATTCATGTATCTTACTTGCATTCATGTGTATGTTTTGCAACTTGTGTGCATTCACACTTTGCGACTTATGTGTGTTTATGGTTATACTTTGTTATCCGCATGTATTATGGCATATACTACGTGCCTTTATGTGTATGCTTCATTAAATATTTCCTTGTGTTAGTTTCATTCCTTATGTGTCTTCAAACAATGTTCCTCCATGGTGTCATATGCTTAAAGATTAATTAAATTTTGTTTGTCAAACTGCTTCTTGAGTTGAGGAGTTGTGACTATTGAGGTGAAAGGATGTATGAAATTGTCATTGCTCGAGGACAAGCAATCTTAGGCGGGAAGGACTGTCATGTCCCCAAAATCGTAGCACCAAAATAACACTGAAGTACAAATAGCAAAATCAAATAAATATCAAAATAGAAATGTAAGTAATCTCAGTATTATTATTATAATTATAATTATCTGGGATAATATTACCTAAACAAGTAATAATTTAAATATCATGAATATTATGATATACTAAGTATTCAAATATATAACTAAGATCAAACAATATGGTAAATATACGAATATATGAATAATAATATACAAGATTAAAATGAAACAAAAACATATTATAATTATAACAGCTCTGAATATAATGGTTATTAAAATATAAATATTTAAATGAATATAAAATATAACATTATAATTATCAAAATACAAATTATAAGTTAATAAAATAATGTTAATCCTAAACTATAAGATTATGATTATCAATATAAATTATAAACATTAAGCATAATAATAAGTGACATTTTGAAAGTCACGTCCCAATGGCATGATCAGGATATTTAAGTGAAATCTTCACTTTGGTTGAGGGGGAGATCGATTTATATTAAAAAAGGAAGACATCGCGGTAGCAGGAGGAGATTACGATAGAAAAATATATATAAAACAAAGAAGTCACCAAAGCATCTAATTTTATCATAGAGAAATAAGAAAGAATAATATGAGGGAACTAATGGTAAAATAATGAGCAAGCGACGGGAAATTATGAAAACGTCTGTATGTAGATTAATAGGAAACATAGGATTTCCGTATTCTCCAAATACAGACTGATGAAGAAGATATCACATTGGAATTGTTCATAGTATTTATTAACCACCGCATGACATTTACAAGAAGACGCGATTTCTAGGGAAGACATTAATCTTAAAGAGCTATCGGGTCTTGAGAGCGGCAGGTGAGATAAGAGGACATCTTTGTAGTCAACTGGAATTGATATCGACACTTTCACCACCATCGTTTCTACATTGAATTGGAGATTCCGTAAGCTATGCTTCCAGTATACTCACAGGGTTGATTGGGACGACATAGTCAAGATGGCCATATGATTATTCTTTAATTTGGGACGAATGTGTAGTAGTGTGACTAAAGCCGTCAATGATATTTAGATATTTAATTGGGGAAGATTACTTTGATGCCACACTTGGAGACTCTTGTAGTCACTTATATGCTTGAATACTATCGTCACCTTACATACGCCTACAAAAGTCAAATAAGGGAGTTTCCAATTCCTGACAGTATTCTCTTGGGCGAAACATATCTTTACACAATTCGTGAGTTTCTAAAGAAGCAGCCAACAGGGTCGATGCCTCTTCTTAGCAATTCGCAAGTACTTGGATTTTTCCTTAAGGAAGAACTCGTCCAGAATGAAGACAAATAATAATAAGGGAAGTAATATAATTAATCTAATTACATCTACACACACACATATATATATATAAATAGACATAAGCTGATATCAACTAGAAATTTATATAAACATGCCATAATGATGCTCATAGCAATTATTAATCTCTATCATCACTACTCATTTGATCTAACCTTTTTAGTCCCTTTAAGCTAATCTTTGAATATTAGGAGGAGATCAAGTACGGGAATTGAAATTCTAGGGACATCTATTAGAGGATGGAGCAATTTGCTACTTTGATATATCAATCGGGTCAGAGGTATCAACAACGTTATCTAATTATGAGGGAAAATTTGAGGGAGTCCCAAAAAGGGTCTTTACAGCATGGGCCTAGATCTTTGATTACTACTCTAGCCATTCGTTTGCTGTCCCAGGTTTCTAGTTCTTCTGCTACTGAGAGGAACTGGTCCACTTACAGCTTCATCCACTCTGTTAAGAGGAACAGGCTTACTTCTAGGAGGGCAGAGAAGCTTGTGGCTGTACATAGTGCCTTACGTCTAGTTGACCGCAACACAACTACATACAAGGAGAGTCCAGCAGCCAGATGGGATGTAGAGCCAGAAGAGCCATCACATATAGATGATGATCCTACAGAGACAGGGCTGGTTGGTATTGGTTTAGATGAGCTTCAGCATGCCGAGTTTAGCAGTTTTAGTGATGAGGAGATTGGCATAGAGCTTGGAGATGATTAGATCATTAGCAGCATCAGGCTATTAGCCTGGAGCCATTTTGATTTACTATTACTTTGTTTTGGAAGTTTGAAGTTTGAACATTGATAATACAATGATACTTGATTGTAATTATCAAATTATGATTCATGAATCATGATTATGAAACTCAAATTATGAAACATATAGTTCTTGTTGCATTTTCCAATGTCAATGAAATGATATATTATTGCAATGTGTTATTGTGTTTAGAGTTTAGACAATTAAATTATTAATCTTTTAAGTTTTAATTTTCAAGTACTATATGTATTTTAGCGCTACCCCCCCGCCGCCCCCCCGCCGCCGTCCCCCCGCCGTCCCCCTCACGTCCCCCAATTTAGGCCTCCTGCCTCCCATCCCAAACACGCCTCTGCCCTCCGTCCCCGTCCTCCAAACTCCGTACAAACCCTATGGTTGCTGGTACAGAATAGGGTGAGGTGTTAGACATTTTAATGTCTACAGTAGTTTTACTCCTCTATAAATTGTAATCTATTCTTCTGGTAATATCAAGCAATTCTTAGCCCAAAATTGTTTCATGGTATCAAAGCCATAAGAAAAAAACCCTAAAAATTCGTGGACTTTACTAAAAAGTCATAATCAATTTTTCCTGCCCAGGCTTCCTTCGGCGCGAAGTTCAGATTCGTGAAGACATTTCATGTGGGACTTCGTGAAACTGAAGGCACGCTTTCTGAGGAACCAGTCACATTTTTCCGAGCCGCAGACGCGGTCTTTGAAGGGCATTGCATTTTCTTTTTCCTTCCTCGTTGTGCGACAGATTCTGCGCGACGCGATTTCAAAATTTTCTGAAATGTCGTCGCCAATTAACCGCGAACTCCGCACGCATTTTTCCTTAAAATCGTTTTTGAGGACGGTTTTCTGCTCTCCTGCCGCTGACGCGCTTCTTTCTAGTCGCTTTCTTTCCTTCATCGCTACGCTTTCAGCCCCGTGATTTGGTCGGATTTGTATGCTTTGCATTTTTTCACTTCTTCTCGTCAATGCTTTTTGTGTGTTTCTTTCCGGGCGGCTGTCCAGATTTTGGCGGTACCACCTGTCTTCCGTGACATTTCGTATTTTGGTTTGCAGCCGCAATCCACCGTTTACTGCATCTGCATGATCTCTTGATTTCGCTGCTTGAAGATTTCTCGCAGCATTTCAACACGGCGGGCTTTTTAATGGCGGCTAGGTTTTTTGCAACCGGGTACAAAGATTTTCAAAATTTTATGCAACTTTTCTGTGCATCCATGGCGGCTAAGATTTCTGCCAGTTCGTCTAGGGTTTTTACCCTCTCTTCCAAGGCGAAAATTATTTTTAATTGCAGATTCCTTCTGGGTTTTCCGCGAGCTCAAATGGGTTGTCGTCCGATTTTTTTGGGTGCTTCATTTTTCGTGCCTCGATTTTTGTGCATATCTGTTCTAGCGGCTAGGGTTCCAAACCCTCTGTTTTTCAGCTGACAATCGCTGGCTACTTGTTTCTGGGCTTCTGTAATTCGCAGTGTTGCGTGGGATTCCTTTGTTGAGGGTTTTCATAATTTTTCCCTTAAAAAATTCCTAAAGATTTATAATTTTCTCCTTAAAAAATTACGAGTTTTTCCTGTATACCCTAGTCAGGGTTTCTGTTGTTCAGGAGGGCTCTCTGGTCTTTGGTTTTTACCGTTTTTTCTCTTTTCCAAAAAAACGATGATTTGTAATCTTGGGTTTGGCGATTTTATCCTCAAAAATCATGGTTTGTTGCAGTCTGTTTTTGTTGCACCTAGAGTTGTCATGAACATCACACGTACTGCTTGTAAATTACATCTAAGCGTCAGGTTCTCTCAAGAAAAAGTCTCTCGACGGGGTTTGCCGCATTTATTCAAAAACTGGCGGTCACGCTCTCAATGTGTCATAGTTTCAAAGACGGAGTCTGATGAATGGTATGACTTCTAGTCAAAGAGTCTCACAGCTTCTGAGGGTTGGTATGCATCTTCCTCCACGCAAGGCAGTCAAGCAAGTGCACTCGCTCTTGTTGCAGATTTTTATGGAGCTGTTTTTGGTCATCAACATCTGCAGATCCGTGGAGGGTCTCCGTGAGTTGCCAGAGTGTTCTGAAAAATTTGTGACCAAACGACCTGCAAATTGTTTTCTGTAGGCTAGTTAGACGATTGACCATTAAGGGAGGGTGTTAGAATATTATATTCTACTTATGTTAATAGTCAATACTACTGTTGCTACAGTAGTCAGTAGGTGAGGTAGTTAGACATTTTTAATGTCTACAGTATTCTTCTACCTCTATAAATTGTAATCATCTTCTTTGTTAATAACAAGCAATTTCATAGCAAATTGTTTCAATTCATGTATTACTAAATGATCTCATTTATACTCTAAAGGCTGCCATGAATTTTTAGAATTATGTACTCAGAAATAACAATGCAAACATGAGAAGTATTGCTCAAAACCTGGTTAGGACGATGGCAAATGATAGCAAATGCAAGGCCAATGATCTCTAAATTTTTATAGAATTTTTGAAGCCCTTTGCGCAAGAAATAGCCCTCCTTGAAGAAGGCCTCCCCTGCTTGCCTAGCAATATTTTAGAAAAATAAATACAGCCTCTAAGCTCCTCAAATTTATCCTTGAAATGGTTGTCTTGTCAATAGCAGTTGATTGCTCAAGTACTCACAACCAAAGGACGCCTCTAAGTGAAGATATGAACAAAAATATGTTTCCAATGATGCCCTAATGGTAGTATATCAAACCTCTAGAATTAATTATCAACAAGCTAATAGCTCCTCCAAGAGACTCCAAAATAATTGCTAAGTCCTCCCAAGATGAATGCTCAAATACCCACAAAGAAACAACACCCAAATGAGGCCACATGAACAATAATCTGAATATAGTCGACCTCCATGAAAGCTGATATGAAGCTCAATGAGAAAGACTGAAAATATCTTCCCCTCTCAACACTGCAATGAAAGCACAAGTTGAACTCCTGCAATGAAATCCACAACTAGCAACAATATCAACTGATAGTTTCACAGCCTCAAAGTTGCACAATCAATGGGAGTGATTGTTCCCAATGACCAATGGATTAATCTGCAGAAACCCTAGGCTTCTCCACAGCATAGCATGTCACGTATCAAATATCCTGAATATCTAAAGATGAGCTCTTATGATCCTTTTATACTTTTCCTGGGAGAGCTCACACACTTTTCTTGCCAATGTGGGATAAAAGATATATTTCCCACTTTAAAATAATATTTAATTACACTTTAATAGTATTAAAATATCATTATAATATATAGTGCCAATAAACATTATGACATGAGAAATATATTATCTCCCCTAAAAACCATATAAAATCAAATGTGAAGCCACAAGCAACTACCCAAATGACCCTCACATCAACTCCTTGGCCTGTAAGGGTCAACAATAGGCCAAACTCCATCAATGTCTGGATACTAGTTAGAAGGGGACATTATAGTTGGCATCAATATTTCAGTGTTATTATGGTCCTATGTAATTATTTAAAATAACATTATATTATTAAAGTTAAATTAAATATGTTATTTTAATAAAGTGACATTTTGAAGGGGGCTATGGGAGACCTAAGTAAAAATCAAATTATAAAATGTTATAACTTAAAGTGCAATGCCTAGGGAGGCATAAGGGGAGAAAATAATTTAAAATTAAATCTTTTAAAACCTTAAAAGTAGGCATTAGAGTTTGGAGTGGCTTTATAAGAGCTTTTTGAGCTCATTCTTTGATTATGCTAGTTAAATATATTGAAATGGTTTTGGATCTTGGAGGAGAGCTTTCTTCTCAGGGTTTGTGAGGACGGAAACCTTTGCAGGCAACAATCTCTACGCTGTTGAGAGATATAGTCTAGAGATTATCTTGGCGATTTCACACACAAATCACAATTGGGCTTAGTTGGTATTCATTTCTTTCCATTCTTCAGTCACCAAAGCTCAGTTTGCAAAGATTACTTGTTAAGACAGATTGAAGAGATTTATTAGAGGATTATTGGCAGTGTTGGCTCCCTTCGGCTGGCTATACTTCCCTTGGGAGGGCATGGTGCATTTCTAGCTTGGTTGCCTAGGGTTTGGGATTGCCTCTTGTTGGAGATTGGGCGCCTAGGCTGGGATAACACTCAGTAATCACAAAAGGAGCGGAGATTTCATTGTTTGAGGGTTTTGATAGGCATTTCCTTTCTTCCAGTACACTGGTTTCTACTAAAGCAGTTTATCAAAGTGGCAAACTTTTTCTGGGCATGTTGAAATTAGATAATAGATGATATTTCATGTACTGGGTTGTTATATTCGAAAAAAACTCAATATTTTGTTTGTAATAAAAATCTGGAATATTCAGGACGGGGGCCCTAGCTCGGTTGGCTAAGTAATTCCGTTGCGGCTCTGCTGGTCACGAGTTCTAGTCTCCCCCGTCCCGTGGTACCGGAGGGCGTGTCGCACCAGCGCCACCGGTCACGTTAAAAAGTTTACCAGGCGCACTGCAGTTTATAGGGGGTCGTGCTACCCGATTCCGCAGTTTCCAAAAAAAAAAAAAAAAAAAAAATCTGGAATATTCAGACTATTGTTTCATGGAAAAGTATTGAAATTTCAGAACTTCTCTTCATTATAAGTTCTTTAGTTGCTGCAATTTACTTTCTGTTCAAAGTATTTTAAAATATCGTCAAAACAAAAACAAACAATCAGCAAAAATAAAAAATAAAATAGGTGGAACAGGGCTGCCTATTACATCCATAATCTAGCACATTAACATATGGATTTAAAAGATATGCCCTCGAACTACCTATGTATGCACCAATACCACCTATAATGGCTATCAATTGCCATGATATGTGCAATAAAGGACTAAATAGAGAACAACTCAAACATTTGGAAATAAAACAACCTTGCAATCACACACATGCACATGCAAAGACAAGGTAAACTCTAGAGAAACTCTCTAGGAAGAAAACTCCAAAAAGAGTGAGCAATGCCCCTTATTCCACTAGTCCACAATTGTACAACTAGTGTATTGCCTCAAAGGGTTTATAAATATACCTGCAAACTATCCTATGGAGAACATGACCTATAGCTACACTCACAAAATTATGAATGAAGGACTACGACCTCTATAATGAGAGAGATAGACTTGAACCTCTACATGAAGGACTTCTACCACCAAATTCCCTGAAAAATGGGTCTGTTGTTCACATTTCCAATGATCCAAAAACTCATTGCATTAGCCCCAATAGCTCAATATGCAACATGCTGAAAATGAGTTATTACCGTTGCCCAATGGGACAACAATGGCCACTCAATCAAATGCCTAAAGAGAAACTGCTCCGCGATTGCAACATACTTTGTCCTTCCTCTCAGCACCCCTTACTAACCAACCTCAACTAACTAGTTAGCCAACATTGGTAAAAAATCATGGCCTGAAGGGAAAACCAACATTGCCTACCCAACACTCCAAACAATGGTATCCCAACCCATTAAAACAAAAAGCTTCTCTTCCCTCCAAATTTTCATCTTCTACCTTTGTCCCATAAATTCGCACTACCAAAAAATGTGGATGGCCACCACCCCGACCATTGCTGCTGGCAAAGATTCAA
>VDFB02222899.1:0-7500 GCA_007258455.2 Sequoia sempervirens
CAACTATGAAAGATGAAGAAATTGAAAGAAATATGCAGAACAGAAGGTATAGGCTCAAATCTGAGTGCACCTAGATGTTGTATGAGCTTTCTGGAGTGTCTGGGATGCTTATGAAATTTTCTAATTTTTCACAATGGGACTCATTCGCCAAGGGTGGTGAATCAGTCCTCCTACTGTTAAATCTACAAAACAAAGTTGCAAATACACATGCACAAAGGGGAAAAATGTTGGAGGGTTAGTGAATAGGGGTTTGCCTTGGTCAAACCCCACTTTGGTAATCAAACCCAATAGAAATGAATGAAATGTAAAGGAAATGATAAATGAATAACATGCAAGTATTACAAACTTCCCAAATCCTTGAATATGTAAATCTGAAGTGATGTCAATGGTTGCTCCAAAGTGCTTGAAAGGTGCTTGAATTGATGATGTGGAATGCTTGAGTGCTTGAATGTATGCTTGAATGAGAAGATTGCTTGAATTGTGTTAGGAGATTGTGTAGGAGATGTAAAATGAGGTTAAAATCACATATTTATACAAATATTGTGCCTTACTATCCGTTCATACCTCATCACAGGATGACATGAAGTGAATTTGAGTAAAATCCTAAAAGAAATTTTGAAATATTTTGAATTTGGGGCCAAGAGGGACTCATTCTCCACCCTTGGCAAATGAGTCCCACCTGGGACCCAAAACCAAGTGTCGGGAATAATGTTGTGTTTAATGTTGTTTGTCAGGATAGGACCCAAAAATACACTTAATATAAGCATATGAGGGCATAAAGAGACAAAATAAAGCATGAGAAGGGTGTAAATAGTGAAAATATGCCTAGAAAAGCGTGAAATCTTGTTATAACAAGACTTTACAACACTTAAAAATAGGACTTGTTAATGAATGAAAAGGTGGTTTTTAGGTGAATTGCATTAAATAGAGTCTACAAGAATGTAGAAATGTCTTACAACACTTCACAAAACCTTCACAAGACGTCGTTCTTTGAATTTTAGCACCAAAATAAGCATGTTCAAGCCAAGATACATCATAAAATTAAAGCAACATAGTTCCAACACTATGAAACAAGACCTAAAATACCATGAGAATGACAAGGGTCCATTTTTTGATGGCACAGAAATAGCAAAGAATTGACATCCTTTTCTCATACATCGCTTGAGCGGCATTGTTGAAATCATCCTAAGCGACACTAGTCTCTTAATTCCAAAAACAACTACCTTATTCCCCAAATCATCTAAACACTCAATAGACTTGTGACGGCAGTCTAGTTTCACTTCATGCCCATTCATCCAATCCATACCTAAAATTATATCATAAGACCCCAAAGGTATCACCCTGAAATCTATTTTGGTGGAAAATGAACTAAACTCTAACTGACAATCTCTAACTAAATAATTAACTGACATTTTATCTCCAGAAGCTAACTCCACATCCCAATTCACATTTTTCTTAGCAACCACAAGCCCACACTTCTCCACTACAGATGGGGAAATAAAAGAATTTGTTGCTCTTGAATCAAAAAGAACATAAACATCAACCTTACCAATTTTTTTGGGAACCTCTATGACAAATGCTTGATGATCAGCTTGCTAGTTTTCAATTGTTGTGAAAACTCGATGAGATTTTCCAACATCACCCACTGTAGGTTCTGAAGCTGTTGACTGTTGAACTCCTGGAACTATTTTTTCCTATGTACAATCTTGTGCAAAGTGACCCTTACCACCACAATTGAAACAAGAGTGGCTCGAATTAGACTGATAAACTGATCTACCAGTACTAGCCTGATTTCCTTGTGTATTCTGCTAAGAATAAACTGATTCATTATACTGTGACTGATTTCTCCAATCCCCTTTCTTAGTTGAGTTTTTCCATGACCTAGCTGAACCTTCTTGAGAGGACTTAGCCTTCTGATTTCGTTGTGACTGGGTTGATCTAGAAGAATAAGAATCAGATCTATTTCCATCCCTAAAAGAATGAGATTGGTTGCGGTTATGATGTTGAAATGAATTTTGTTGGTGATCATAATGTTTCAGCAGGATCTTTTCTGCAATAAGTGCCTTCTCTACTTCTTGTTTCACAGAAGTGGGCTCAGATAACCAAACTAGACCTGCTATGTTGTGATTTAATCCTCTAATGAAATGGTTTACCATCAGCTTCTCATCTTGAATATAGTCTACATACTAGGACAGCTCAAAGAATTTATTCTCATATTGTGCTACCATCATTCCTCTTTGTTGATCATGGAGTTCATCAATCTTTCGTTGTCGGAAATGCTCTGAAATGTATCTCTTTTTGAAGATCTCTAAGAATATTTCTCAAGTGATATCTTCGGGGGTTAAATGTCTTTTTCTCTCCTCCCGTCGCCACCAGGTATCTACACTACCCTTAAGTAAATGAATATCCAATCTAGCCTTAAGATTGCTTTCATATGTCTTTAATGCAAAGTTCTTTGCAAGGCTTATTAACCATGATTCAGCCTCTGATCCATCAGTAAACCCAGAAAATTGTTGTGGTTGTAACCATAGAAAATTTTGTATAAGTTTTTCAATATCCACAATAGCCTCCTTAACTGCTTGGGTGTTACAAGGAGGTGGAGAGTAATGTCCTGATTCTCCTTCCTCAACATGTCTTGTTCCATTGTGGCGAGGACTTCTACTTCTTTCCCGAGGCACTGACTGATTTTTTTTATTATGATGTTGATTTGGCACTGGTAACCTTTCTTGAATCACATTTACCAGATTTTGCAAAGCTTGAAGTGTTTTTGGAACCTGATCCATTGGTTGTAATAAGTATTAGAACCTTTGTTAATAATTATTACTTTTTCCCAAAGCTCCCAGTGCTGAAACCTGGTGCTTTGATTCCTAAGTAATGCCCATACTAAAATGAACTAATTAAACATATTTGAATAGCTAAATTTGGAGAATTTAAATAGAATGAGTGAAAGTCAAACCAAAATTTGTTTACATCTAAAGTACATTATTACGAACAAAAGGTGAAATCAAAGATATCAAGTTTCCACAATCCATATTTTTTTCTCCTCTTGCTCTCTACCATCCTAATGATGGATCACAGAGTGTGATCCGAAACATTGATGAAAAAACACCAACACAATCAAATCCAAAAGCAATACTAAAAAGGTGAAATCGTTAAAATACTAGTATCCATTGATTTATTATTAAAACACAGTACAATTGTGTACAAAATTTAATTATCTAATATATATATAAATATCGAATTTTAAATATATGTATTTTAAAACAATTAGTAAATATTCTTATAAACTTATTTACTTCTGAACACAAAAATCTTTCATAATATATAATGGAGAAAATTTATATACATAGTAAATTAAATAAATATATATACAATATTGAATAGCGGAAAAACAAAGGTCGGGCCGTTTAAGCAACATTAAGACAAATGAAACATTCTAGATTAAATAAACTATATCGATGCCTGTAATATAGCCACGGATTTTATGGATGAGATACAAAAGCAACAAAGTTAAAAGAAACAAGGATATCAAATACAAGGTTGAATCCAACAAGAAAGCAAAACTCATATTATTGATTGCAAACATTTGTTCTAAAGAAGAATAGAACCGTTGTATAATAAAAATGTGTGGAAGAAAATCACTTTTCTATAGCGCAAAACATTATGGACAAGAACATGCAACGACTAGCAGCCACAGTGAAGAGTTATCACACAAAGATCTCAATCTCTATCGAAGGAAAATGATAGATTTAAATGGAAAATTTTAGAAGACAATTATAATGCACACCGAAAAAAAGTGTTTTAAATCAACATTACATAGTAATGATGATGCATACAGTTGATGACGATTTGATACTTTTTACTTACAACCAATTACCACACATAACGCCCATTATTTCGGTCTTGCTTTATTCCCCACACCAATATAGTAAAGAGTACAAGATACAGGTTGTTCTAGACGGAAAGAAAGAAATCTGTCACTTTCATCTGTCAGTTTTACATGCCACGAATTTATGGCTAGTTTACCATTACAAATGCATGCTAGCTATGATTATTAACACACTCAAGTGAGAAAATGAATGGACCAATTATGAAGGTTCCCTAAAGAACAAAGAAATTGTGATTGTAGAAGAAAGCGTTACTTAATCATTAATGCAATAAACATGAACAATACCTAACCATTAATCATGCTATCAAAAATAAAAAAATTCAATAGTTCATTAACAGGACGTAGTGGTTTCATTTTCAGAATATAACTCAAAAGATGAAGGAAATTCCTAATATGCGTTTCAAGACTTATCCTACGGCAGTTGCTATATAAAAGAAGAAACATACGGAAACAACCATGTTATGATAGAAAAATTGTGAGTTTTTTTTTTATCTAAGAGTTCAGAAACAAAGCTGAGGCTGCAAATTAAGACGGAAAGGATAAAAACCTTCTATATGGGTTGCATGAAATGAGCATAACGCATGTACTGGTGGAAGCATTCTAGTTAGCAATCCTACTGGAGAAATCTATTCACTATATTGCTCTTTTTAACCTTTGACTTCAGCTATCCAAGTCTAATGGATTTTATTTCTGCAAACAACTCAATTCATCAGCAAATCAATAGTGAAGATCAACAATATATATAAATATAAATATAAATATGATATATACATATATTTAAATAAAACTGTTTTTCTACTCACTGCCCAACCACCCCCAAGCATAACACTAGCTCACACAGAGTTGCAACTTTATCCATAAGCTCACACAGAGCAAATTTGTATATGGCTCACATAGAGAAAATAAATGGCTCACACAGAGCAAGGCTTACACAAAGAAAATAAATGGCTCACACAAAGCAAATAAATGGCTCACACAAAGCAAATAATAGCTCACACAGAGCAAGGCTCACATAGAGCAAATAAATGGCTCACACAGAGCAAATAATGTTAGTCTCATAATAAATCACTGAATTCCATTATTAATCTGAGAAAAACATCAACATAAACAACAAATTTTCTTACCTCATTTCTACAAATTTCAATCCCCGTTCTTTGCAACTTCTTTCAGCCTCCTTTCTCTAGCTCTCCATCCTCTTCCCAGGTTTTGTTTTCTTCAATTGTTTCCAGAACTTTCCTTCTTTTTCTAGAATACATAAAAAACCCCCTTTCTTTTCTTTTCAATAGAGTTTTATTTTGAAGCTCTTCATACTTCTTGAAAATAAAATAATAGAGACTAGGGGAGAGGGGCCCAAAGTAGGGCGGGTCAACTTTGTAGGTCCACGTGGACCTAAAAAAATAAAAAATTACCTCGCCATGTCACCCTACCACTTGTGCATCGGCCCATATTGTTTTTTTTTTTAAATCGATCACCCCGCCACCTGTCAAACACATTATACGCCAATGTGTCAAAAACTAGTCAATTTTTCCCTCCGCCCAAGAGTGGAGTCCATCAGCTTCCTTAATCGGCAAGCCCATCTACATACACTGGATCGGATGGCCGCGTGTACAAGATAGCCTTGCCACCCCAAACTAGCAGATTAAAGCATTAAACGCTCACTACCTCCTTCGTATCCTCCACTAAACAACTTTTTTTACGCGTCGCTTCACATTTGCTTTGTCTATCAGGCTCGTTATTCAGAGATCAAGGTTCGTTCAATGCTTCACATTCTCGCATATCCCGCTGAGTGTCATTCCTTTTGTTTGCAAACATTCTCGATTGTTTGTCTCCTTTCACACCAAAACTTGTTTGACTCTCCACGCTTCATTGTTTGGCTCTTCACGCTTCTTCATTTGGCTCTGCACTCTCGGCAGCTCCCTTTCTCATTCAAGTGAGGTTTACTACCTCACTCAACCTCTACCAATCTCAGTGATTACGATGTTATTTTGTCATGCACTTTGTTTCTAAAAAAAATTATTTGGGAAAAATTTTCTTTCAATCCGATGGATAGGATGAATTGTGGGGAGGGTTTCAGTGGTTTTCTTTTCCTCTATACTCATCCATGCACTCCTACTATTCCCTTCTTCATTGCACGATGTTTACTTTGCATTGTGCTTTTCATATTTGCTTCCTTATAAAAAATATGAAATGGGTTTTACTGGTTTAAAATGGTTTTTCATTACTATTAGACTTGTTCGAAGAAATATGGAAAGGGTTTGACTGGTTTTCAGCCATGCACTTGTTTTCATGTGTTCATCATTGCACAAACTTTAAAGCTGCAATTTTCTTTTTACATTTGTTTGTTATTCCAAAATACGGAAATGGATACAATATATTTTCTTTTTACTATGAGATATTCATATGGTTTTAATGTTTATCATTTCGAGGGTTTCTGTCATGCACTTGCATTCATGTCTTCCTCACTACACATACTTTAACTCCACAATTTGCTTATGATATTCTCATGTTATTCTGAAATACGAAAATGGTATGACTGGTTTTCATTTCGAAGATATTTTGGCATGTTTATGTATTATTATGTTCTTCCATGCACACTAGTAATGTCTATGAAATAAATTATTCATTTGATTGTTACTACCAAACATGGAAAGGGTTTTAGTCGTTCAAAATTACAAGGTTTTCGCTTTCACAATGCACAAACTTTAACTATGCAATTTCCCTTTAGCATTTGTTTGTTATTCCCAAATATCAAAATGGATACAATATATTTGCTTCTCACTAGGAAATATTCATACGGTTTTAATGTATATCATTTTGAGGGTTTCTGCCATGCACTTTCATTCATGTTTAACTCTGCAATTTCTTTATAATATTCTCATGTTATTCCGATATATGAAAATGGTATGACTGGTTTTCATTTCAAAAATATTCTGGCATGTTTATGTATTATTATGTTCTTCCATGCACAATAGTAATGTTTGTGAAATAAATTATTCATTTCATTGTTACTACCAAACATGGAAAGGGTTTCAGTCGTTCAAAATTATAGGGTTTTCGCTTTCACAATGCACAAACTTTAACTCTGCAATTTCCCTTTAACATTTGTTTGTTATTCCCAAATATCAAAATGGATACAATATATTTGCTTCTCACTAGGAAATATTCATACGGTTTTAATGTATATCATTTTGAGGGTTTCTTCCATGCACTTGCATTCATGTTTAACTCTGGAATTTCCTTATAATATTCTCATGTTATTCTGATATATGAAAATGGTATGACTGGTTTTCATTTCGAAGATATTCGGGCATGTTTATGTATTATTATGTTCTTCCATGCATAATAGTAATGTTTGTGAAATGCCTTTTTCATTTCATTATTACTACCAAACATTGGAAAGGGTTTCACTGGTTCAAAATTACAGGGTTTTATGTCGTGCACTTGTATTCCTCTCTTTCACAATGCACACTCTTTAACTCTGCAATTTTCCTTTAATATTTGTTTGTTATTCCCAAATATGAAAATGGATTCCCTTGTTTTCATCCCAAAGTTAATATGCCATGCAAATATATTATTTTGTTCTTATATATGTATTTGTCTTTCCATACATA
>VDFB02222899.1:10000-12230 GCA_007258455.2 Sequoia sempervirens
TATACATATGTATATGTAATTATATATATACATTTATATTCATATAATGACAAGAGTGATCTTGATGCACAGAGGCTTCATGAAACAATTGATGTGATTAAGGAGGAAGGGGTCAAGAGTGCGGAATGTTTCATGAAGCCTCTATGCATCAAGCTCATGCCTCTTTGTCATGTTGTATTTTGTCTTTATCCACAATATCCTACTACTGCTCATTGACCTTCAATGAACACACACACACACACATATATATATATAATAACAAATATAAGAACATACTACCATACAATTGTATTATTATGTTCTTCCATGCACAATTATTTTGTTTGCAAGATGCTTTTTTTTCATTTCATTCATACTACCAAACGTGGAAAGGGTTTGATTGGTCAACAATTAGAGGGTTATCTTCCATGCACTTGTATTCGCTTCTTCAACAATGCACAAACTTTCACTCTGCAATTTGCCTTTGCTATTTTGTTGGTATATACAAATATCAAAATGAGTTAACTTGTTTTTATTCAAAGATATTATGCCATGCAATTAAAGACTCCATACCAAACCATTGTTGAACATATAAAGATATTTACAAATTCAAAAATGCATATCTCCATATTTTCCAATTTTCATTTACCATGACTCACTTTCATATTCATATCTACATGGAACTGCAGACATTCAACTCCCCAAACAAAAAACTAAAGTTGTTCAATTCCATGGAGACTGTAATGAATGGAATGAACGATGCATTACCAAATGATATGCACTACATACTTTTAATGTGGGGTGGATGCTAGACCATAAGCACTAGCATTGTTACACTCTCCATGGAAAAGAACAACTTCACTTTTTTATTAATTCTTTATGCCTTTGAATGCCAAGAAATTGTATTCGTCTGTGCTTCCATGCACAACAATTATGTCTGTGAAATGCTTTCTTTATTTCATTGTTACTACCAAACATGGAAATGAAAACAACGTAACCCACTATCATATTTGGGTATAACACAAAAAAAATTAAAGGCATATTGCAGAGTTAAAGATTGTGCATAACAACAAAATATTAAAGGCAGTGGAAAATTATATATATTTATGTAATTTTCCACTGCCTTTAATATGTGTGTGTGTGTGTAATTTTCCACTGCCTTTAGTATATATGCCTTCTCTTCTTTTGCCACATGCAACCACCAAAAAACAATGTGTTAATCGCTCGAGAAGCAAACAAGGATTGCACACCATGAATACATACAATCTTTGCAATTGAATGCATCCAAACAAGTTTTCAAATTTGAAAAAGGAGGACACAAATTAAAGACTCCATAACAAACCACCATTACAGATCTACAAATTAAAAAATACATTTCTCAATCTATTCCAATTTCCATTTACCGGAGCATCACTTCCATATTCATATGTACATGGAATTGCATACATTGAATTCCCCAAATTAAAGAGTGAAGTTGTTCTTTTAGATGGAGAGTATAACGAATGGAACGGACTATGCATAGCGAAGGGATATGGTTGGACTATTTTTAATGTAGGGTGGCCGCAAGACCATAAACTGCAACACCATTACACTTTCCATCTCAAAAGAACAACTTCACTTTTTTGGTGGTGGGTTCGATTGGATTTGGTGGTGAGACAATCTTAGCTCTTTGTTGTTCTGGTGCCATTAGATGTATGAAAATATTGGTGGTGATGTAATGCAAGTGGTGATATTATAGGGGAGTGTGGGTTATACTAATTTTATATTTTGGCTGCATGTTTTAATGCTACAGGCCATTAACAAGCAATATGGCTTGTATTTTTATGGTATCATATGTGCTTTGAATATTCTATGACATGTAAGACCGAATAACTATTTGTGTTTGGGACAAATATAAACCAATTATAATACAATTTTGGTGGTACAGTGATTCGAGTAACCTTGTTGACTTTCTTGGTGAAAATATTTTTACAATTGCATATTAAGGGGGTCTTATACACCCTATGTTTGGAGGTCCACATGTTTCTACATGATACTGTTTACAATTGCTTACATGAATTACTTTGCTTACCAAGAATATAGAATTGCTAGAATTGATGAGGTAGAATATATATATATATATACATACATACATACATACATACATACATACATATATATGTATGTATGTATGTATGTATGTATGTATGCATAATTGTACATATATATATACATATATGTATGTATGTATCTATATATGTATATATGTATG
>VDFB02222901.1:0-17253 GCA_007258455.2 Sequoia sempervirens
AATTGGCAAAAAATGCTTAAATTGAACTTATCTCACTGTGTACTTTATATATATATAATCCTTTTCTTTTATGTTATTGGAAACAAATTGGCAAAAAATTCTCAATTTGAACTTATCTCATTGTGTACTCTATATACATAGGACCTTTTACAACATATGCGTGAAGAAAGTTGAAATTTATTTATTACATGCCTAGATTTGATGACTTGGAACTGGTCTTCCCACTCCACTAGGACACCCAGTCATTGTGATTGTTAAGTTTATTCTTATGATATAAATAATTGTAGGAGGGAAATATGCAAACATGTGGCTTGGTTTTGTCTAAGATTTGCTAATAAAAGATGCCTTAAGTTTAGATAATAGCAATCTTTATGGGTGATGGACTATTATGTCACATATTCTTCTTGATGTTAAACTTTATCTTCTCCACCTTCAACTTAAGCCTCTTTTCCTCTAATTGTAGCTCACTATCTCATTTACTTAATTGCATCATATAGTTGAGGGACTTTAAGAATCTGACTCTATTAGTGTATACTAGATTTTGATGGAAAATTCCTTTCTTTTGTGGACAAAACATGTATTTTTAATAGCTCCCTTCTAGTTCATAATGCTTCTATTTATGCTTGTTCACATTGCCTTCCTTTCTGGGATGTGGTGGCTAAGATTGATATTTTTATGTTATCATTGGAAAGGGAGGACAAATCAACTATCTTTGGTGGCAATTGAAATATGAGGTGCTTTGCACTTGTCTTAAGTATTTGTAGTTAATTAAGTCTTATTATTATCCCCTAAGTTTATTGTTGAACACTTTTAAGTTTAGAGTTTTATGAGTCATGGTTTGGGCTTGTAGAACATTGTGATTGTTTGTGAGCCTTGTGAATACAACACATGTTCTTTGCAGTTTTACATAAGACGATAATTCTATTGGAAGCTTAATTGAATTTTTCAATCCTCTAATAAATTTATCATTAGCATTTGAGTTGTCTTTATCAAGGTCTAAATGTTTGACACATAATCTTGTAATTATGACCTACATCTCATTCTATGTTGCTACCATTTGGAGGGGGGGCTCGAAAATGTGTTGGCGATATGTTTGCTACATTTGAGGTGAGTTGAAGAAACATTTTTCTTTTGGAGAGTATCTAAACATCTTAGGACCTTGATAGTTATGCCTAATGCAATTATTAGATGAAATAAGAGTCTTAGAGATAGTTAGGTAGCTTGTTTACTCACATGATTAATTGAATGATTCCATCCATTATATTTATTCTTTGTTGTTGTATATGCAAATTTTGTCTTTTTGTTTTCATTTTCCTTGATTTCAGTTTGTCATTTCCTTATAATACTAATATTTGGGTCTATCTTCTAGATCCTTCTTGAGGGTAGAATATATTTGTGATATCGCAGAACTTCTTGAGCCAAAAGAGGGGTCTAGAAGATAGACCCAAAACATAAAGTTGGTATTATAAGGAAATGATATTGTGAAATCAAGAAAACTAAAAACTAAAAATGTCTTATTGTGGAAATTTGAAAAATATAATTTTTTTTTTTGTCCTCTTCTTCATTTCTAAAAATGTGACTCTCTGACTTATACTTGAAGTAAGGAAGCCTTTGTTTCTTCCTTGTCACCATTTACTTATCACTACAAGGATGGTGGATATTGGTGTTTTTCTGACTTTCTCTCAATTGGTTCTTGGTGATTTTAGCCTCATATTTTGCTGACAGGTGTACACATTATTGTTCTTCACCCTTCATATATGCAAATGGTTGCATATGCATGTATAAATTGCTTCATTTTTTAAAGCATATTCTTCCTACTTCTATCTATGTGGTTTCGGTATTGATGTCCAATTTGTTAAATCAAGAGCACATCACCACTTTGTTAGCTTCTATGTATTTTGTTGTAATATCTTAAATCCTTTGTGCATTGGTCTCAAAGTTGTTAAATGTTATCAACATTACTACCAAGTCTCAGTTCATTCATGGTACTTTTGACCTTGTTTGTGGCATTATTAACTCTTTTGACCTTATTTGTGATATTAGAAACCATGGCTTCATATTACCAAAATTTGGCCTTCTTGTAAAAGGAGAATAGAGAACCTATACAAAAGCTTATATCGGATCTGCAAGATCTAAAATGAAACAGTAGAGGATTGTGGAGCAAAAATATTTCTCCCAGTCCACAAAACACTAATTCTGTTGGTAGAACACACATACTAGTGGAAACAACTTTCACGTACCATCTCACTAGAAATTGAAACTTAGAGTATATCATCATCAAATCACTATAATGAAAACTTCAGAACCACACAAGCATAGGATCAACATAGAAGAAATGCGGAGCACATACCGAAGCCCAATCTAAACATATTCATACCTCTAACTTCTCATTCTTTATTAATTTTCTCAAAAGCACTTGGAAACTCATCAACAAAACACATCTATAGCCATATAAGATAGCTCCATGTGCTCACAACATCTCAACTATATATGTACAATCTGCAACATACTAAATAGTGTTGAAATCAATGAAAACATCAATGACAGCACTGCCAGACTAGCTCATACTTGCAACACCATGGATCTTGTCTATGAAAAAGTAATTAAGTAGGAGAAAAAGCTTAGGGCTATCTCCAACCGATAGGAAAGTAAAGACCATAAGAAGATTGTGGAAATTCCTAATAAGCCAACTCCAAAGAAGGTGGAGGTTGCACAAAATGTACCTAAACAAGGAGAAAAAGGTAACCACAATAGTGGAAAAGATTCTAGAATGGAGTGGAGAAGGAATGGTTCCAACCAAGGAAATGCCAACAATGTTGGTGGAAACGTTAATGGGTTTGGAGAACCTATAAAGAAGAAGGTACTTTTTATAGGATGCTATACTTGTGGGGGAGACAATTTTGCTATAGATTATCCCAACAAGCCTTCTAGTAGTTAACTACCTACTCAACAGGAAATGTTACAACAAAGGATACATGCAGCAGTGGATGACCACAAAGCAAAGTATCAAGAACTTGCCATTCAAACTCCAAGTATTTTATTTGGTTTACCCTTTTCAGTTCTCATTGATATTGGTGCAATTAATAATTTCATTTCACCTAGAGTAGCTAAGTAATTATCTAGAAAGGTTGGACACATGGCAACGTCTTGGGATGTAGAGTATTTAAACCAAACAAGAGCAAAGGTGGAGCACTATTTGTTTGAGGCTAGGATAGAGCTACCTTGTTTCTCTACTGAAGTAAACCTTTACGTCACACTATTAGGATCCTATGATGTTATCTTAGGTATGCATTGGTTGTGGAGACATAAGGATAAGGTAGATTGCCATGAGAAAACCATAGAATGCCTAGATAATTTTTTAAACCGTGTAAAGTTCCAAGGGACACCTAGAGAGGTGAAGATTCATCAAATCTCAACAATGCAACTAGTGAGGGATGAGAAAAAAGGGTGCAAACTCTTTACTGTTAAGTTAGAAGAACTTGGAGAAGATCTTGATAAATTGGATTCCAAAGCTTCCAAGGGATGGAAGACGGTGAAATAGATGACACTAGAATGTCAAACATGTAAAGATATCCTATATTGAGAGATTTTTTGGATGTGCTTCCAGAGGAGTTACCTGGGTTACCATGAAAGAGGATATGTTATTCCTCTATAGATACAATTCTAGGGTTTGAACTTATTTCCAAGGTGCCCTATAGAATGACAAAAATCGAGCTAATGGAGCTTAAGGCATAGTTGGATGAATTTTTGTCAAAAGGGTTGATAAGACCAAGTGTTTTGCCTTAGGGAGCACTGGTTATTTTCATGAAAAATAAGGATGGTACTTTGCATTTGTGCATCAATTATCATATGCTTAATAAATCCACGGTGAATAATAAGTACTTGTTGCCATGCATTGATGATCTTTTCGATCAAATGAGAGGAGTTTCCATATTCTCAAAGATAGATTTGAGATATAGATATTACTAGTTGAGAATTAGAGATGAAGATATCTTTAAGACTGTGTTCAAAAGTAGATACAAACACTATGAGTTCATAGTTTTACCTTTTGGGTTAACAAATGCACCCATTGCATTTATGAATTTGATGAATAGTGTATTTAGAGAAATTGCTTGGATAAATTTGTCTTGGTTTTTCTAGACGATATCCTAATTTATTCCAAGGATGAGGAATATCACTGTAGACATTTAGAGATAGTTCTACAATGTCTAAGAGAACACAAGTTGTATGGTAAACTCTCTAATTGTAATTTCTTCCAAAGTAGAGTGCATTATCTAGGGCATGCAATCTTGATAGGAAAAATCTCTATAGATCCTACTTCGATCAAGGCAGTACTTGAGTGGCATGTACCCAAGAATGTGTCTGAGGTAAGAATTTTTATGGGTCTAGCAGGGTACTATAGAAAGTTTGTTGTGAACTTCTCCAAAATTACTTTTCCAATCACCTCTTTATAGAGAAAAGGGAAGAAATATGAGTGGACTAAGAAGTGTCAAGAAGCCTTTGATTTACTTAAAGATAATTTGACCAAGTACTGCACCAATCTTGAAAGTACCAAATCCTGAGGGTAACCTTATGGTTATTACAGATGTTTGTAGGGAAGGTTTAGGAGGTGTGTTAATGCAAGATGGGCAAGTGATTGCTTATGAATATAGAAAGTTGAAACCTTATGAGAAAAATTATGCATTGCAAGATTTAGTGTTAACAGATGTGGTTCACACATTACAAATGTGGAGGCACTACTTGTTAGGGAAACCCTTTGAATTGAAAATTGACCATAATGGGTTATAGTACCTTTTCACTCAACCTAATATGAATGCTAGGCAGAGAAGATGGTTGGAGTTAATAGCTGAATTTAAATTCAATATCAGTTATATATAAAAGGGAAAGAGAATAGGGTTTTTGATGCCTTGAGTCGAAGATGTCATATTGCTTCAATAGTAACCATTCAAACCAACTTTAAGGGACAAGTGTTGCAAAAGTTCAAAGAGGATGAGTACTACTTAGTACAAGTGAAACAAGCATTTGCTAATAATCCACAAGATTCTAAGTATGAGGGTTTTCATTTTGAACCTAATGGATTACTTAGATATAAAGGTATGATGTATGTACCTGACGTAGTGGAGTTAGGGAATTTGGTATGGAAAGAAGTACATGAAGCACCGTACTCTAGACACCCTAGAGAGACCAAAATGATGGAGGATATGAAACCATTATATTTTTGGAAAGCGATGAAAGGAGATGTTACTAATTTTGTGGCTAGGTGTCTGAAACTTCAAAGGGTGAAAGAAAAGCATCATCATCTTGTAGGCTTGTTATATCCACATGACATATATGGGTATGTGCAGGATCATCATGGAAAAAATAGGCCCTTGAGTGGCAAAAAATTCAGAAAAATAATAGTTAGGAAACTTGACGTAAAAATTTGAATAAGTTATTTATATTATTTCAAAAATATGTAAGAATAGAATCTGTAGCAAATTGAATGTAGTTTATAAACTACTATGTTTATTTAAAAAAAAAAACTATTTGGTGAAAATTTGAAATTTCAATGCAGTAGTACTTAAATTTCAGGAAAAAATAAGTAGGTGTTTGTCTAACCACTCTAACCACAATAAAATGATTATACTTTTTTATAAGATTTTAGATATAAGTAGAGGACTCATGTGCTGATGTGATGCATATTTTTTGTAATTTTTTTCCAAGTAAATAATTAATTATGAATTTTTTATTACGACTTTTAAAAAATATAAAAACTCTTATGTCTGACCACCTTAACTTGGCTAAAACTTCATGAAATTCAAATTTTTTTTTTAATCCTATAGTATGTGAAGCATAGAATGTGACACATGTTTTGGATTCAAAAAATGTGATACCATTTGAAAACTATAGATGTTTTTTAATCAACCTATCAATTAGGATTTTAGTCATAATTCAAATAGAAAATGAATAATAATTATTTATTAAATTCAAATTAAAGAATAATTTATATTGGTGGAAAGCCAAAAATATCCTTTAAAAACCATTTTCGTTTCATCAATTTTGGGTAAAAAAAAGTCATCAGCCACATACCCAACACATACCCATCATATCATTACTTTTTGGCCCATCATGATCCTACACATACCCATACCAGAGAGGAAGTGGCAAGTTATAAGTATGGACTTTGTGCAAGGATTTCCTACGTCAAGAAATAAGCACAATGCAATTCTTGTAGTAGTAGATAAGCTTACCAAAGTTGCACATTTTTTACCTGAGAATCTAACTGATGGATCACCTGTCATAGCAAGAAAGTTTGTGCAAGAAGTGTTTAGGTTGCATGGGATTCTGGAGAAGATTATCTCAGATAGGGATGCACAAGTCAGTTATAGGTTTTGGAAAACCTTGTTTTCTACACTAGGGATTCAATTGAATATTAGCTCAACATATCATCAGAAAATAGATGGAAAAATAGAAAGAGTGAATATGGTTTTGGAAGACCTATTGAGAATTTTTTGCATGGATCAATAGTACAAGTGGGAAGATTAGCTACCCTAAGTCAAATTTTCTTACAACAATTCTTATCATTTTGCGATAAAGATGGCTCCTTTTGAAGCATTGTATGGTTGAAAGTGTCAAACTCCTATAAGTTGGGATAGACTTGAGGATAGAGTGACTCTTGGGCAAGAGATGTTGGTTGAAATGGACGAGAAAGTTAAGATTGTGAAGCAAAGATTGGTTGAAGCTAATGATCGTTAGAAAAGTTATGCTAATGCTAAAAGAGTGCCCCAAAACTTTTTCATAGGTGACAAAGTGTTGTTGAGAGTGAAACCTCACAAAAGCTCCATTAAATTTGGAAAGTCTTCCAAGTTAGCCATGCATTATGTTGGAACTTTTGAGATTCTAGAGGAAGTAAATTCAGAAGCCTATTGATTAGCATTGCCACCAACTCTTGCCAAAATGCATAATGTCTTCCATGTGTCTTACCTTAAGAGGTATGTACTCGACGACAATCATGTGATTGATTAGAGTGCTTTATAGGGTATAGGACCCCAGAGTGGTAACACTCGAGCCTATTAATGTGCTTGGAATGCATAAGCTTTGCTTTTGTAATAGGGAGGTTCTGTAGTTTAAAGTCCAATGGGATTAGTATGCAGAAGACTTAGCCACTTGGGAGGATTATGCTAAAATTCAACAAAATCTTCCTCACATTTTAGATGCTTGTGAAAATTTTTGAACAATATGTTGATTGTTGTTTTGTTTTATGTTGCTACATAAAAGATCATTAGGGATGATGATTCACAAGGGGGGAGTATGTTACACCCCAATTGTGCTATTACTATTTACTATTACTATTTAGGGTAAAATGTGAGTGTAATGTGAATTCAATGGATGAAAAAATTGTGTGTGCACTTTGATTATCACTACTTAATGACTGAATGCCATCTCATTTAATATTATATGAAGGAATGCACTTATGTGATTGGATGGATATTGTGTTGATATTATAACTTTGGAGATGTAATATGTATACTACATATTTTGTGAACAACTTACTTTTGTGTACATGTGTTAGTGATAGCAAGTATATGTTTAGTTCCTCCAAGCGAAGGGGAAGTATCACTCAGGAGAAGGTCTTGGTTGGGTAACTAGTATCATAACCTATTTGAGCTTACACACACCATAGTAGAATAATTGAGTCAGGTTACCAAGTGGGAAGTTGGTAAGTCATCCTTAGTCATTATGTCTACATTAGTATGTCTTGTTTACTTTTGAGTGCATTAATGGGTGATGTTTATCTGTTTGATTTTGAGAGTTTTTTTCCTTGTTACTATGTAATGAAATGTCAAACATATAGGGTATGTTTATTCATACACACATGCATGATGAGGATAGACTATACGCACAAAGGAACACACACATAAGGGTACATAGGTAGACGTAACTATGCACACTCATGCACGAGTTGCTTAGCATGGAACTATTTGATGGAACCAATGACATGCATATGTATACGTATAGACATATCGCTCATAGTCTTTCATCAATACCATAGTAATTGCGTATGATTTGGTATGAGAACTGAATGTGTGTGTGTGGATATATATATATAGATCCATATGTATATAAATATATCCATATGTATATAAATATATCCATATACGTGTATGGTGGAAAATGAACATGCCTATACGAATGTATCAATACATGTATACATATGCATACATGTACATAGAGGCATATATATATACATATATATGAATATACAACTAATATATCAATATAACAATGTGATTGCTATTATGATGTATTCTTTTGTATATCAATTATATATACATGCTTTATTGAGATATTGTAAATATGGATATATATTAACATACACATATATACGTATACATGAATACACACACACACACACAATGATTTGCTTTAATTATTATTTGCTTTTAGTTCGACTATCTAAAGCAATGATTTTCAACCAATTATAATGCTTAATACATTTGGATTTGAAGTCAATTATCTTAATCAACTTGGAGGTCAATTCATTAAACAAGTTAAGATCAAACTTTGTGATAATTATGACTATATTTCTTGAGCTGCTTAATACTCATGTTGTCGACAATAGAAGTGTTTATGATCTGCAAGCTTAACTCAACCATTAAGTCGATATTTAAGAAGAGAATAAGCTGAAGCATTTTTAATAGGGAAACCATGGACTTGGTAAACTATATTGCCATGATATTTAGCATGTTACATGAATGATTATAGAAATAGGAAGAAGACTTATGAATCCTCCATTAAAAATTTCTTTCACGATAGTAATGAATTTTTGTTTATTTCTGCAAATACTATTTTTTATGAATCATGGTTGATTAATGCAAAAAAAATATCATATCGATCCTCATAGGAAGTGGTTTTCTTCCTAAAATGCTCATGATAGAGGAAAATTATATCTAGGTGATAATAGTATGTGTCAAATTGTTGGTTATGGGAAGGTATTGTTGTGTTTTAGTGATGGGAGGGAAAAAAACTATTACTAGTGTTTTGCATATTCTAGAAAGTTTTTGAGAAATTTAATTTTTGTATCCAAGTTGAATGATTTTGGATTGCATATGACATTTGACAAGTTTGGTTGTAGATTGGTTCGAGGAAATTTAGTAGTTGCTAAAAGATCTCATGTTGGGACATTGCTTAGGTTCATGTCTCCACATTTTGTAACTTTGTCAATGTAATTGGAAATTCTAAAAGTGTGTGTAGCTATTTGAATAAAATGTACCAAGTCAACTCACAATGGCTAATGGAAAGGGACAAGAAAGTTATAATTTAAATTTTAAGGTTTTTAATTTGGGGCCATATCCAAACCACCTAGGATTGATCTTGAGTTACTCAAGATTGACCCATGACATGAAAATGCTAATTTTGAGATAGGGAATGAATATGTGATTATGAATGTGGATATATCTATGATAAATGATTAAAAATGATGAATATATGAAAATATAGATAAAAAATGATGAGAGAAGACTAAAACATATGAAAATAAATATAAATAAATACAGATAAAACTAAACATAAAACATAAAACATGTCACTTATCAATATATTAAATCATTCTATAAAAAATAAATCAGAAAATAAATAAAAAATAACATAAATATATAAATTTATTTAAAATAAAAATAAAATAAATATTTTGAATGGGAAAACCTTTGCCTTGTTTTCACTTCAATCACGGCAACATGGCACTGCCGTCAACGTAATTAATTTTTCAACGTAATTAATTTTTCTCTTTCCCGTCTACAAACAGACAATTTCCCGTCGGTTGTTAGAGATTTAAAAACGAAAAAGATACCAACGCCACCGCAGTTTACAGATATTTGAATTTGGGCGGACAAGAAACGAGAAACAAGAAGCATAAGTAGCCTTCCACCTCAAGTTAGCCTCCATTCTTTCCTGCTTTCTGTAGCCTCTGTTTCCTCAAGGTAATGAGTTCGATTCCCCCACCGTTCTGTGCTATTTTTGTTCTTTATTGATTAATATTTGTCTGATGGGTTGCTCTGTTTTGGATCAGCAGCTGCGTGAAGAATGAGGCTGGGAATTCGTTCGTTGGGGTTCCTGTTCGTGTTAACGTTTGCACTGCTGATATCGACGAACTCCAATGGCTTCGAAACCACCGAGACTGGATTACACCACAATTTCTATCGAAGATCGTGCCCGCAGGCAGAAGTTATTATCAAGGCCACAATTGACGAGCTGTCCAGGAATTTCTCAGGCATCGCTCCTGCCCTTATACGATTGGCCTTCCATGACTGTTTTGTCGAGGTAATAATAAAAGAACTGAACCCGTTTTCTTAGTTCAGCTCAGTTGAATTTTCAGATTTTCCTGTGAATTAATCTTGGGCATTGTAATACACAGGGATGTGATGCATCTGTCCTGTTGGATTCGGTCGAGGGAGGTTTTTCATCTGAGAAAAAATCGATACCCAATCTCAATTCTCTGAAAGGATACGACGTAATTGATGAGATAAAGCAAAGATTGGAAGCAGTATGCCCTGAAACGGTTTCTTGCGCGGACATCATTGTGCTTAGTGCCAGACATGCCGTACTTATGGTATGTACTCTTTCTGTTTTCGGGGCACCCTTGCTTTCTTTCCACAGTATTATGCATTATCTTGTTCTTTCTGTTGTGCCCTTCTCCATCTTTATTTTGGATTTCGAGAATCTTTTAGTTCATCTTTTCAGTTCTTTCTCCATATGGCCTTCGCTCTCAGGGAAATGCACAACGATCCCATCGGTGAAACTAAGGGAAACTTCTCGTATTGATTGCGTTTGTTTGTTTTTTCCGTTGGTCAATTTTATTTGCAATGAAGGTGAAATCTGATTTGTATTGCAGACGAAAGGGCCTTTCATTCCTGTGGAAACAGGGCGCAGGGACAGCACGAATTCGTATGCCAGCCTGGCAGAGAGCAATCTGCCTTCGCCGAATGATGATATCCACACCATGATCCGCACATTCCAGGAGAAGGGTTTTCGGCAAAGGAAATGGTGAGTTTGCTGGGGGCCCACAGCGTTGGAAAAGCCCACTGCCGCTTTTTCCAGGAAAGACTGTCAAACTTTAACGGCACTGGGAAAGCCGATCCCACCCTTAACGGCCAATTCCGCAGCCATCTGAGCTCCCTCTGCAGTGGACGGGCAGATCCGGCGGTGGCCCTGGACAATGGCAGCACATCGTTATTCGATTCCAACTATTACAGAAATTTGAAAAGCGGAAAAGGTCTTCTGTATGTCGACCAGGCGTTAATGGCGGCGCCTATCACCCGCACCATAGTCGACTTGTTCGCTTCAAATCCGGAGCTCTTTTACCTTGATTTCTCTCTCGCCATGGTGAAACTTTTCAACTTGAACGTGCTCACAGGAAAGCGGGGGGAGATAAGAAAAGAATGTTCTAAGCTTGTCAGCAATAGCAGCGGTCTCATGGAATGCTACTAATGGAAGTTAGAGCCCTCTTTAACTTGAGGGCTGAAAAAGCAGACGTAGCTCCACAAAAACATTACAATGTCGCCCAAGGAGAGAGCCTCTGCCATGTTTTCTATGTTGTACAAAAGAACCTTCAAAACAGAACTTCAGATGGGTATTGAAGGAAATGAAAACCCACTATGCTTATGATTAAAAAAAACTCAGTGGTGCCTGCAACATGAAGTTCTGACTGAAGCTTCTTCCTGCATCACTCATATGATCAAACGAGTGCTCTGGGATATGACATCGTAAATTGGACACAAACTCCAGCCACTGTATATTTAAAGTGGACACTGTACCTGGTTTTCTAGGTATTTTAACATTAATTTTTTGCCACATTTCATCGGTATGCCCCTAATTTGGTGAGAGGTTCAAAAACAACTGGTCATCAAAACTAACTTATTGTTAGTAAATCCTTGTAGACTTGGTCTAGGAGAGAGAAGACTGACTTACTATTGCCGGGACACTTAAGAAGTAGGTGTAAGCTAAAGTTTACTTTCTTTTCATGGGCAACCAGATACACCTTATATGCAGCCAAAAAAAGGCTACTTTGGTTGAAGTGTTAAAAAACCCCACCAAAGTCTCTCTGGGTATCGATGTGGTGTTACATGAGAAGGCCGAGAATAATGAGGGAGGTTTTCAAATGGAGAGCATGTGTGATACTATAAGGATGCACTGCAGGTACTTTTTCTCATCAATTTGCATGCTGTAATTTCAATAAAATATTAATCAGACTATCACTGGAGATGACAGTCAAGCTGTAATGTCCAGTGAAAGTCACTCTCAATAAAATATTAATGTCGAGTGATAAAATCACTCTCAATAAAATATTAATTTTTCATGAATCACTTTACAACTTCTGGTTGGAGATGACAGACAAACTGTAATGTCCAGTGAAAGTCACTCTCAAGTTCTGACAGCAGAGGAGATATGGAAACAAAGGCATCTGTATCTTCCAATGGAAGCATGTATGCAGAGGTTGAAATTCATGAAAGACGAGTACACAACCATTCTGTATAGACTTAAAGCAACAATTAAGCGCACCCAAAGCTAGAATATCCAAGATTTCCTATTTTTGATGGTAAGAGATTAGAGCAAAATAATCTTAGCCCTCTACTATATGTGTCCATATGATTTACTACTGGGTTAGTTTCATATACCTACTAAATTTTATTTATGTGAACATAATGAGGAATTGAATTTTTGGAGCTTGCTTTGAACAAATGTACAACTCAGATGTAATTTATCAGATCTTTTTGTATGAAAGTTGTTTATATTTGTTGTTAAACTACTTTTGCATCAACTATGTGGAATGGCGTCCTAATTGGGGGTTGTTTTTGAAAGTGATGTGGGCTTTGATTCCATTAATCCTGACTTCCACAAGCACAGAAGAGTTGTTTTAATTTCATTAATCCTGACTTCCAGAAGCACAGAAGAACCATTTCAACTTGCCTTGCTTCATCGTGTTTGATTTCTTTTGGAGAAAGGGTTGAGGTCTCACATTTGTGGCCTTATTGGCTGGGCCTCTAAATGGATAACAAAAATGCTTGTTAATGTTAAAGTGTTGAAGTTATCCAAAAATTAGGTGTTGAAGTCATCCAAAAATTTCGTATGTCTATCTATTTTCTAGATAGGTAGGCCATATGATATACTAACCCCTAGCTCACTTCGTGACATAGGAGGAAATAATTGGACAGCAAATATATTAGATGAAGAGTTTGAGCTTATGAAAAAACCGTGTTTAATTTTTGTCAATGTTTTAGCTATGGTTCTTAATGTGAATGGATGGACTGTTAATGTTAAAAACTATAATTAAGTTTTTGAGGTTATAAAATGAATCAAGCAAATGCTTAATTAATTATGTTCAATTTTATTAGAGTTTCAGTTATTGATTTTGATGTCGATGGATTATGAATATTTCAGTCATGTTAAAATTTGTAATGAGTTTGTGATGGAATGCTTTTTCATGTGGTACAATTTCAAAAAAGAAAAATGCATGTTTATTTGTTTTCTAGAAAGTTAGGTCACAAGATATGTTAGAGGTGTCATTTGTTAATCCTTAACTCATTTCGTAATGTAGAGGGGAGTAATTAGATAAATGTGTTAGATGAAGAGTTTATGAGAAAAATGTGTATTAGTTTTTATCAATGTTTTAACTATCATTCTCAATGTCAGACTATAACATTACAACCATGTTATAAACCATAAATTGTGTTTGTAAAGGTTTACAAAATAAATCAAGAGAATGCTTACTTCATACTCTACAATTTTTTTAAAAAAATCTTTGTGTGTTTATCTATTCTTTATAAGCCTAGGTCACATGAAATATTAAAGTTGACATTTACTAAGCCCTAGCTCATCTTTTGATGTAGAGGAAAAGATTTGGATGACATATCCCTGAAATAAAGAGCTTCTTAAAAAATGTGTGTTTATATTTTATCAATCTCTCATTTGTAATTCTCAATACCAATAGATTATGAACATTACAATCATGTTAAAATCATGATTAATTTATGAAGATATCACATTTGTAAAGATTTGGACAAAAGACAAGAAGACCAAATAGTAGTCAAGTTACATATTGATAACCTAAAGTTGTTATCAAATATAGCTAATAATCATAGATAATTATAGCCTTTTTTATTGAGTACTCCACATTTCTCTTTTTAGAGTCATCATATGCATTGCTAGATTGATAGTGTTATAAATATGTGTTTTAATATTGGAGTAACTTTGAAATGAGGATGGTTGTGATATTTTTAAATTTTTGAAAGATTTAATCCAAGAGATAGAAGTGAATGTTCAACTAGCTCTCTCTACATCACTAATATCTATTGTGTCACTTTCCAAAGGTTAAAGCCCTTGTCATTTTGATAGGGATTTGTGTACATCATTGTCTCCTGTAAAAGAGGGAGCAAGGACAAAGATTGGATTAACATTGTCCAATAGCAAATTGCCACATACCAAATTTCTTCTTTTATAGTTTTGACATTATACTATCTAGAAAACTAAATGAAATAAAGTAAAATTTTGTACAAATTCTAATTCAACAACACTTTCCTTCTTCATACTATTCATAATGTAATGGCTAAGCCAAGGATACCAATAAAACATGAACTAATCTTGTGGAAAATCATTAGTAAACATTCAACTAATTGACATACATAAATTACTCCTACTTTCTAGACATATTGCACTACCATTCTCATTTCTATGGGATATATGTCTTACTCATTTATAATATTGAGGTGTTATACCATTTGGGTTAGAAATATCATCTTTATTCAATATTCCTTAGATGAATAATTGATGATAATACATATAGATATCAAAGATTACAAGATCTTGAAACGTACAATGAGTGTTGTGTTCATGCCTTGGATAATTTGAGTATGTATCAAACATGATTGAATGAGATGTAAAAGGCATTATCCCACAAAATTTTGAAATTGGTGATTTGGTCCTCTAGGGAAATCATACAAATTCATTTGCAAAAGAATAATTTATGTGAGATGAATTCAAATCCAATAAGTTAGTACTATTCATTATTTCTTCTAAGTATAACACACATTCTTTTTGGGTTGACCACTATTGATGGCAAACCTTTGTGCGCCCATGTTAATATCATGAATATATGTTGTTTCTATTCATGGCATGCTTACTATAGTGTTTCCACCATTGGGGTCATCTTATGAACTTTATCCATTTATTCTCACATTCTTACATGTTTACACTCACATGATCCTTTCATTATTTTTTAATATCTCATTGTACTTAACACACTTATAATTTACACATGTCAAAATTGGTATATTTTGAAGTGATTTTACAAGATCTTATGGTTGTCGAAGCATCTCTCCAATGATTATTACTACATGGCATACTCTATGAGGGCTTATTCCATATAGTATTCATAATTATCATTATTATTTTATCTTAGATTATTTAGTGATGAGAATCCTTTTCCATTATGATTACAAGATCTATAGAATTTTAGATGTAAATAATAAAAAGAAAAATAATAGTTGCTGGATATTAATGCTTTGCTTTACAGTCTATAGTCCAAAGTATTGTGTATAATTGAGGATTACACTATAGAGATGTTACGGTCACAGAGATGCTGACCAATTGCCAATAATTGGAGATCAACACTTGCTCTTAAGGTGATTGGAAGTTCTTTGCATGTTTAGCTTCCTACAGTGTGGAGGGATGCGAGAAACATGCTTTCTCAAGCAGAAGCAATATCAGATTATCACAAAGATGGGCTTCTCAATTGTCTGAAGACAAGTACAAACATTTTGGAAAAAGATGTCCTAGAATGCTTTTTAGATTTGGTTATATTTCTAGAGGAATATATTGGACTTGTGGGTTTATGTTCATTAGTCGAAATCTATTGAGCCTTGTGTACCTATTCCTTGCTTCCTTACTTATGGTTCATTCCTGTTAAGTGTTTGGATTTTAGTTCGATACAACTCAAGGCTTCTCGTGCAACTCATATATTCAAGAAACATAGTTGAATCATTGTTTTGAATAGAATTACAACATATTATTAAGTTGCTTCTTGGCTATCAATTATAAAAAACATTTTTGCCACTCAAATTCTTTTTTCAATTTATGTTTCTTTATTAAAGGGTTTAAGTTTTACTTGGTGTACTCAACTCACAAGACTTCAACTTCTTAAGGAATTAAGTAAAAATAGATATATCTACTTTACAGCTCTAAAACGATTTTTCTATTTATTAATAAACAAATTTAATAGAAAGTTCACTATATTATCTTCGGCGTACCCATTGCACCCCAAGGTGCGATTATAGATTATTTTCATTTCAATAAGTAGGGTAGGCCAAATCCAGCAAAGCTATCGTAAGTGGCATTTTTACGTTTCTTCTGCGGAGTTGTAATGGCATGTACTCGCCTTGCCTTGTGGAATCCAGGGCCGTTGTTAATGGTTCGAGGGCAGCACAGAGAGCAGTAAGAGTAAGTTCAAGATCACGGGAACTGAAAAAAGGGGCGGTGCAAAGGAAAAGGGAATGAATGGGGGTTATTGGAGAGGAAATGCCGCAAGACATATTAAGCTAAAATTCGCGGCTGCTTCACATCGGGTGACGTGTCAGAGAGGTGCTTATGTTGTGGAGTGGAGGAGTAGGTGTGCGCCAATCACTCAGCTCAGTCCGGTGCTTTGGGGTTTCAATATTGCTGAAGAAAGATGACAAACTCCAAGAAATCGCAGGTAAATGGGAATGAGATTAACAAAGGGCTGGTAAGATATTTAAAGTTTCAAGCAGTCGGTGAAAGGTAATTTGGATAAACATCAAGGTGATATTTACCGGAGCACGTACGAAGGTGGCAAGGAGCATTGATCTCCATCTACTGTAGTCGAAGCCATCATAAATGGTTAGTCAAATCTCTTAAAAGACAAAAAAAAACTAGTGGCCAAAAATATCTATCGGCCAGTCGAAGGATATCTGAGATCGTACTTTCCTGTGCAGTAAGTAATAATTTAATTTTTCAAAAATATCAATTTCAAGCCGCTGGACAGACTTTTGTAGTATAAAAAAATTATTCCCAACCATAATAAGGGCAACAAATAATTTTCCCAGCCACTCGTGTGAAACAGGTGACCTGTAAAGTTGGAAACTGCTGACAATCTTATTTGAAAAGATCATCGATGAATCTGGAAACAGTTGATGACAATCGTAGGCATTAATGCAGCATGGAAAAAAACGTGTGAAACAGATAAACGGGGAGGATGAGTTTAAT
>VDFB02222903.1:0-10141 GCA_007258455.2 Sequoia sempervirens
TCAAAGACAACATGATTACTATAGGAGAAATTAGAAAAGATACCATTAGATCCATGTTTCAAAGTCTTGTTGACTGATATCAACAAAATGAAAAGATAGTTTTAGTACAAAGTTTCAGCTCAGCAGTTTCAGGGGCAACATCAAAGAGATAACACATAATTTTTGCTCTTTCGACAAGACAACCAATCATGATGCTCAGAATTGTCTAAATATGTATCACATGATGCAACTCTTGATAGTTCCTAGATCAAATTATCAAAGGTTTAGAGTAACCATCAACATCTTTGAGATGAATCCATTGGTGACTCTATGATAGAACATATTCAAGATAGACTAGTAGTTTGTGCTAGAAAAGTAAATACATTCAACAAGTCTGCATGTTGGTGGAATCTAGCAATTGGGAAAGAGTAAGGCTTTCAAGAAGAGGAAATGCAAAGATTTCAAGAAGAGAAAATGCAAGGATTTCAAGAAGCGAAAATGCAAAAGGAATATCCATGGGAGAAGCCACCAATCACGACTTGTTTTTAAGAGAGCAGATATCATTTGTTTGTTGGTGAGGATAAAGTTTTCCAAGTATCCATAGAACATGATGAAGATCAAGAAATTTTTGTTTAGTAGGAAGAATTTAGTTGAGCTAGAGAGGATGATGATGAATCCAATCACTTCTTTTCTTCATTTGAAGGGTTGTTCGAAAAGGTTGGATTAGATGTAATAAGAAAAGACACTCTTAGGAAGATTTATCTTCAAATTAGGTATTTTCTATAAGCACTAATAATGAGGAATTCAAAAGATATCTAATGAAGAAAGAAAGCATCTCATGCTAGAAATTGATATTTTTTCTTCAACATTTAACTTTGTTTTCAAAAGACCCAGATGTTTCTTTATCTCAGGAGGCTGCTGCTATAAGTTGTGTTGATTCAAAGTGCACTTTTGATTAGATGTTTGATTAGATGTTGATATTATTCATGATGTGAATGACATATCACATTTAGATAAGAGCAGTTTCTTGAACATAGTTCAACTTTAAAGGCACCTATTAGATCAAAACCCTATGAGAAGGATTCTTTACCAGATCTTGATAATTTTGTACAAGTGAGCTCTCTTTTCGGTTTTCTCTCATCCTCATCTTCAATAGATCTCTTATATGTCAATGAAGAAGTGGATCCTTTTCGTCGAGATATCAAAGAAGAAGAATGGTTAATCAAAGAAAATGAAATGCCATTAGAGAAACATATTCATGCTCTTGCGCATGTGATAGGAGATAACAACGACATGATTGATAATGAAGAACCTAATTGAAGTGGATTGCACTTATGAAACTTATGTGATGGTTAAATTGTGGCACTGTGGTCCTTGTTACCAAGGTTCAAACCCTTGCTAGGTTGTTGTGCTCATGGGCTAGGAGCCATTGTGCTTGTGGATTTGAATTGTTCACTGTTTTGGATTGAAACCCTCATTGGGCTGCTATGCTCATGATTTTTGACTATTGCATTAATTTTGGGTTACAATTGCCTGATTTAGTCAAATACCTTGAACAAGAGGCATAGTATCTTCACAAGCTCAAGATGTTTTTCAGCATGGAAGAGGATCATCCAAAACCAATGCTCATCAATCAATTTGTGTTGAATTTTTCACTACACAATTGTTCCTATCTGCTTGAACATGGGATCTTCATGAGAAATTTGCAAAGGTTTTCAAAATATAAATTAATATCGTTAGAACCTTAACTTAAACAAAAGGGGTGTTATGTTTCTAAACCTGTTAATGGTTTCACTTAGTCATGTGTTTCCTTTTGTCCATAGGTAAGTTGGTAGGTTATGTTGTTATTTCCACGTATTTGTGATGTAATATTATCCTTTTCTAGCAATGTGTTTCTTGATATTTTTTGATTTAGACGCTTTATTTATTTTTGTTGTAGTATAGGTTTGGCTCAAAATGTGACTTTATAAGGCCTGTCTGATGTTTTATTTTAAAAAGGGACCCTTTAAAAGGAAAAAGGAAAATTAAAATTAATTATGTACCCAAAAGGTGGCACCTATAAATAAAAGTTAAGTATTCAAGGAAAGGCATCGGTTATCTTCATTTGCAAATTCAAATTTTCAGTTTCAAGGTTCCAATGATGAAAACCCTTGTTGGCATGATTTAAAGGATGAAAAGTCTCCTGTATTGCATAGCGGATTGAGGACGAAAATCCTCAATTCCATTGGATTGATTTACACCAGCTAGATGCAATTAGATTTGTAAATAAATGGTGAAATATGCGGATCATTTGATGCAACTTCAGTGATTGGAGGCTGGCGAATTGTCATTATGGACTGCTGCACCTTGGGTGAATTTATTTACTATTATTGCTGAGCCACATATAACTGTATGTCAGCCATTATTTCACCTATTTGCATCTATTTCATTGCTGTTTATGGTGCTGATTCATGAAGTATTGTGATTTTCTATTCTTTGGTTATGTTAGATATTTTATTCACCTCATTGGTGATGTATGTTGCCGATTTATTGAGTGTGGTGATATGATGTACTTGTTTATTTGCAAACATTTGATGCTGAGTTATATCGTTGATTTAGAGTATTGTGAACTGTTATTTATTGGTTCATTTTAGATATTGTATCGCTGATCTAGGAGTGCTGTGATCTATTAATTTTTATTCATTTTAGATATTTTATGTATTCATCTATTCGGTGGTGAAAGGTATTGTGATCTTAACAACAGATAGATTAAATTGTATCTTAAAGATTGTGATTGCCACAATCTGAAAGTAAATAGTTGGCAATGTAAGTCAGCTTGCCGTTGTATAAATTAATATTTTGCATGTGAAATAATAATCTGATATAATACTGGTTTGCCTAAATTGTCCAATGCTGATTCGTCTATGATGCCTTTGAATTATGCTGACCATTGCTATGACATTATTTCTGCAAACCATTACTTCAAGTATATTTTTTGATTATTGCTTTACCTCTATAGTTTATGAATATAAGCTGATCACTATCGTTCTGGCAACCATTAATCTAGTATATTTATGTTGATTCTTGCTGTTGCTATTATTGTGTCTAAAATTATTAATTTGGTATTTTATTACTAGTATAAGGTTTCAGTTTTATAGTCTAGGGTTGTTTCCATAAATCAGAAATTGAGTTCCTAGGATATGAGTTTAGCAGTTACTCCACCATTTTGAGTTTTGCTCTAAGGAGAAAATACAAAATTTCATATATTCCTAAAATCCATAAAAGGGGACATTACACCAAGTATGTCTCATGGTCCCCAAACTGAGCTATTATTGGTACCCAAAATTGCTACCCCTAATTTTTTTAATGACCAATCCTTTGTGTAGCCAAATGTTAGATCATTGTTGTTATATCAATGTCAATTATGTTAGATTTCCAATCAAAATAGTCAAGTCCTTAGGCGTTGGCTGTCTTGGTCCACTAATGATGTAAGCAGGTTTCTCATAATGAAGATTATCAAGTTTTGAAACCTAAAGGAGACACCATCATAGGCAGAGGAAAGAAAGGGTGAAGTTAAAAGAAAAACTATGTTGGTTGATGTGAAGCAAAGGCAAGAAGGATCGAGGCTAAGGAAAGTCTTCTCTAGCTCATTGGGATAGGATCACATATAAGGATCGTCTTCCAATCATAAAGTTATCACTTCAAAAGGTCCAATATTCAAGGCAGTTTCAATGAAATCTAGAGATCAAACTTTTTTTTTTAAAGGAAAAACTGGGTTTTTCTTTTTCTGCTATCCTAGATTGAGGAGATAAACATAAAAGTCATAAATTTTTACTTTTAGAAACTTGCTTTTTTGCTTTTCTTGGTTTTTTTAGTGAAAAATGGTAAATGCCAATTGTAGGTGGTCAAAAATTTAGATTCTAACTTTATTGAGTGAAAATGGTTTTAACTTTTAGGAGGGTAAAATGATGAAAACTTGTCAAAGTTAGAGGATTTATGGCACATCTTTTAAGAATGGGAAAATGGAGCAATTTTATTGAAAGATTCAAGTTTTGCAAAATCCATTGGGGAAAGCTCCTAATGACAACTTTTGTTTTTGGCATACAGGGCATGTAATTCTGTAATGTCCCCAATTTTTATGTGTCAGCATAAAATAAAATGATATAATTTAAGTTGTTGAAAAGGGTAAGCTAATAAAGGACAATTTAAATTAATATTGGAAAGTAACTTAAGTTATAAAAGAATTAAGTGAAATAAATTAAGTTATTTTTATGAGAATTCAAAAATAAATTAAAATTAAAGATGGAGAAAATATGAGAAGTCAAGAAGAATTAATATTGGAAAGTAACTTAACTTATAAAAGAATTAAGTGAAATAAATTAAGTTACTTTTATGAGTTGGAAATATTGTCATTGATGTCAAAGGTACAAAGGTGAAGTTTGCTACCATTAATGTCAAAGGAAGAATGAGGAGATTGTTGGATATTGTCATCGATGAGTCAAGGTAAAGCATAAAGATCAGCATGACTGAAGATAAAACATTTTTGTGCATAGATTATCCTCTTAAGATACAAAAGGTTTATATTCTTTGTTGAAGTATATTACAAACTGATTTTGATCAGATTCTCAATATCTTGAAAGCATCTTGAAAGCAACATAATTCTGAAGAATTGATCGATATCCTAAGTGTAGAAAATTCTGAAGAATCAATTGATATCCTAAGTGAAGAAATACAATTTTCTGAAAAGAGATTTAGTGAAAAAATAAATAAACATTAAAAGATGCGATTATTGAAGAAGCACGACTTATTTAAAATGCTAATTACTAAGTGGCGCGATTCTTTCTAAGAAGCAACTTCAAGTTTAAAAAGAAAAAAATAATTATTAATTAAGACCAAAAAGGTGTGGTTCTAGAAAGAAACGTTTTATCAAGAACAAAGTGAACTAAAACAGAAACAAATAAAGTGATCTAGAAAAGAAAAGAGAAGACCACGATTAGAAGGCAACACATAAGACAAATAGCAAATAGGACAAAAACCAGAAAAGACAAAAGATGAATAAAAACGAATTTTAAAAGCAGCGATTAATATTGGAGGAGCAACGATTCATAAAGCTATTCAACAAAAGTAGCGCTAAAGACAAAGACAGAAAATATAAATAACATATAAGACAAAACAGTTATAAGACAAAAGTAAAAGGCTGCGATCTTAACACTTAAAAGCTTTTTAATAATAAACAAAGGCAGGTAACTTGTATGGAGGAGGCGTGACTATTCCTGAAGGCTATGTTCTAAAGGGCAGCGATTAGTATTTACAAAACAAAAGGGTGCGAATTCATTAAGAGGCAATTTGAATATTAAGTGGAACATTCATTTAACAATAAATATAATTATTGTTTTGATAAGTTGTCTCTCTTAGAGAAGGTAATCATGTGTGAAAAGGTACGTCTTTCAAAGAACAATACATCTCTTGGAAGGCATAAATAGAGATAGTGAATCATAGGAAGATAATGAGATAGGTGTGGAGTGAAGTGTGTTCATCATATATACACAGCAGTTCATGAAGATATAAAAGACATATGAGGCTGATTTGAACAGACTTTTTGAAGACTGAACAGATTCATTAAGCATATTGGAGAGAGTATTTAAGCAAATTTAAGGAGAATAGAGCAGATTTATGAAGACCTTTTGAGCAGGATAATGCTTAAAGAGAAGAGTGTGGAGAATTGATTGGTATACTATACAACCACAAGGAAGTTTTATGAGAAGAGTTTAAAGAAGCATATATGCAGATTTTATAGAGGTTTTATGTGCAATATCATTGCAGATTTATGAGCAGCCTTATAGCAGACTTTTGAGGAAAAGTTTTCCATATGATATATGTGTAGAAGACAGATCTTGATAGCAAAATTGGTGCAAGTTTAAGAAACATATTTGAGCAGAATTGTCCATCATCCGTTGAAGAAGCAACATTGAAGGTGGAACATTGTTCTTGAAGTTATTATCTTTTGCTAAGTTGGTGCTTAACTTAAGAGTGGGGTTAGTGCCTACAATCATTGTAATTCACATAAATATATGGAAATTACATTATTTATGCAGTGGTTTCTCTTACAAGGGTTTTCCTCGTAAATATTGGTGTTATTGTGTTCTTCTCATGTGCATAGTTATTGATGTTGAGTGAATGGGTGTTATAGTGATTGGTAAAGTTTTTAATTTGGTAAAAGTTGCATTATCTTGATTCACCTAAATTATAAGCTGTGTGTGCTCATCAATGAGAATTCAAAATGAATTAAAATTAAAAGATGGAGAAGAAAATATGAAAGTCAAGAAGGCAATGAGGAGTCCACAGAAGAAAGTGAATAAAGTTCACGAGGGAACTTTTTGTGGAAGGAAGCTAAGATTTTGGTTTGGGAAACAGGTTCTTGTTGGTGAGCGTAGTTAGCACCCTTTGAGGTTGGGAGACCTCTGAAAGAAGATTGGCTTCAGCTGTGAAAGATTTGCCCTAGCTGATAGCTAGAGAAGACATTCAGTTTTCTCGTTTGGTTTTAAAGCCATTGTTTGTTGATAAAATTTTGTAGAGTCTTAAAGACAAATTTTCAGAGATTCAATATTGGATAAAGTTCCATTTGTTCAGTGTTGGAAGCTTGCAGAAAAATTAAGAAGCTGTGCTAGTATTGATTAATTGTCTAATCTTGGGCGAAGAATCTACATATTGTACAAGCTGTCTGAAAACTGTAAAGGTCCAATTATTTCTAGGAGATTAGTGAGACTTTATTCTTCAGTTGGGCAGAACGGTTTGTATTGGGTGATTTTGTTTGGTTTGATAAGATAATATATTCATTAATTGTTGTATATGCAATTTCAATGGGAGAAAAGTCAAGCGTGGGAGTTCTGAATTCATATCAAATGCAGTTTATTTATTAAATGCTAGTTTTGACGCGGTATTAAGGGAGTTTGGATGCCAAACGAATATGAATGAGGATTATGTGATCTCAGGCTAGGAAACGAGCTGGAATTTCTGATGAAGTTAAAGAGTATCTCAAGATTGCAACAGAGGAACTTGATTATAACTTGGGGTTGTATTGTATCGGAGTTGTGGTGATTATATGTTGCTTGTAGCTACTGAATTTCAGGTAGCCGATGGTATTGAAAGAACACTCACATCATCAAGAAGCCATCTATGAGATAATGTCCGATAATTAATGTGGTTTTCTTTCATAGCACGAGAGAGCAAAGAAGCATCTGGGAAATGAAGAGACGCGTCTTAGGGCCATTGGGTTATCATGGAAGTAAAATAACAATTGGCACTCCTATGTTCAAAATTGTTTATTCATTTAAGCTGTCGCATTTATAATGCAAATATGATAAAGGGAGTCAATTAAGATTAAACAATTGGGAGGCTTTGTTTCTTCAACAATTATCGATTATTATCTTATGTCGTGGAATTGATTTCACAAGGAGGCGCTATATGTTACAAGTGCCATTCACTTAAGACTCATTGCAAGCAACCACTTGTTGTGGTAACTGACATTCAAAGGGTCCATGTAGCTTCTCGAATATTGTAAATTAACAAGTTTGGAAAACCATTATGCTAGTCAAAGGAAGTTCGATATTTTGGGCCAATCGACTATTATAATGAGTGTGAAGGGTGCCGCTTATTTTAATAGCTAGTGTCTCAGTTCGAAGGAGTCTTGGAGAATTTACAGACATATGAGTCTCAATCAAGAAGACGTTATATCAAAGCTTTGCCATCATTTTGAACCACCGTCCTTGTTTAGCTAGCTACGCCATCTAAGCTTGATTGCATCGAGTACCTCTGATGTCATGAGTTTTGGAATTTAGTCTGGAATCAAATTGGTGAAGGGATACGATGGGAAAAAAATAGAATAGAGCCAACATAGGTATTTAATAGAGAAGTCGTGAACTGGGCATAAGTTAATTTTGGTTTTGGTGTTATGCTAGTTTTTGGTAGCTTGGGTTACCTATAGTATCCGAGAATTCAGATTACAAATTGGAACGACATGAAATATATTTTGTAGCAGTTACCGTCTAAGCCCGCATATTATGATAACAAAAGCCTGGAGACCTCCTTTGGTAATATGCTTAAGTTTTGTGCATATGAATCGGGTCTCGATAGAGAAAGTCATGGAGTTCAATATGTAGCTGCGACTGTATCAGTAATACCATGGGTTTCTAAAGCTACTATGTCAGTCACTGTATTCTTTTGAGCGTTGGATTCCTTAGTATAGATAAAGAGTTCATGTTGAGAAATAGTCCTTTCCAGTATTGGCAATATCAGACTATGTTCCAAATCTTTAATTGCTAGGAGTTCAATAGAGAGATTGAATTATCTTGCAACTGTTAGCTGGTGCATAACTATAGTAATCAAGGTCAGGAATATTTATTCCTCTATTGTACTTTGTTTCTTATCCTGGGTTGTAATGTTTGAGTCAAATGACATATCAGTGCTAGTAACATGGATGGTTTATAGAATTTGTATCTGCATTTGTGAAACTCTTAAAATTGAATGTGTTGTGAGAGACAATTGTCAAAAATTGAACTCAAATTGGAAATTCAATTCATATCATTAAAGAGTTAAGTGTTTGAAAAAATGCTTGTCAATATACCTAAAAAGACTATGTAATTGAAGAGGTGAAATCGAAAAAAATTATATGCAATTTGGGGTAGACTATTACAAATTCCTGATTTGGCATCCATTGGGGGAAATCTCTGATGAGCACCAATTTGGAGTTAATTGGTCCAATGTTTAGGTTGTCATAAATTTAGAAAATTCATTGGTGAGATAGGAGTTCTTCAAAGTCTCTTGTCTAAGTAGTGCAAGAACCTAATTAGATTTTGTAGAAAAATTGCGCTCTTGATGGTGAGATTAAAAATCATGAAAGACATTCTCTTTGCATGCTAAGATCACACCTCCAATGGCAAAACAATAGTTGAATCATGTGTTGGGAGAATACAAAGATCCTTTCTAGTCCCCCATTGGAGTACTTAAGAAATGTGTGTTGAAGCATTCTATTGATTTGAATCTAGGATAACTGCTTCATAATGCCTCACTATGCAACTATCAATTTCTAGAGAATGAAGAGATCCATAAACTTGTTACTTTTGTGTATCATTAATGCAACATAGTCTACTTTTGTACTTGATAATGCCATTGTATTCTTCTTCTTTGAACACCATGTAATCAATTCACTTCCTAGTGTAAAACAATGTCTTGATGTGCTCTTTCTATCCCCTGAATGATCTTGCCTAGTGTACATTTAAATAATCAAACAACATTGACTCTTCAATTAAGTAATAATGGATTCCATGATCCTTTGTTCTATTCACATACCTTAGTATTTTCTCCTCAAACTAATGGACAACAAAACTAGTGAATAGGATGATCGTGCAACACTTATGATGAAATTCTACCATTTATTTGACATAGCTACAATAAAACTATGCATAGCTCTACTGAACATATCCCATTTGAGGTTTATGCGGGTTTTCAAAGATTAGTGCCCATTAGTGTAGCTTATTCTATGCTACTGTCAATTGTAGAAACTCCTTCAGCTCAATGGGAAGTTATAAAAGCAGCTTGAGCACATTCAACACATCTAACAAGTACAAACTATATTGAAAGCATCAATGCAAAATACAAGCAGCACCATGATCGGTATTGAGAGCTGCATAAGTTCAAAGTTGGTGATAGAGCATGGGTTCATTTGCGGAAAGAAAAACTCATGGGACCTTACTACAAGATTTGTCCTTTTCGGTATGGCTCATATACCCTTAGCAAGAAGGTTGGAGATTATTCCTTTGAGTTGAATCTTTCAACTTGTCTTATCCTTCATCCAATTTTCAATGCATAAGTCTTACCTATTTAATTTCCACCTTTGTTGTACACATTGGATGTTGGAGAACTTCAGCCAACAGAAATCAAACTTGATTGCTGAAATATTCGGAATTTTTTCAATTTTTCCAAGTACACAACAATGCAGAGAGCACCCGTTAGGGTTAGATAATTCAAACCAACAGATTACAAATAACTCGTTGCCAAGAATGCGCACTCAATCTCAACACGAGAGAGGCTGTCATATGGCAAGAGGATCGTCAGTGCCTTAAACAAATGCAACTGAAGGTAACTCTAACCAAGAATGCGCCGGAGAACGACGAGCATATGGTCA
>VDFB02222904.1:0-15218 GCA_007258455.2 Sequoia sempervirens
AACTCATTGGGGAACGAGCCATCTCCATTGAGAGCAGTTTAGAGGGTGTGAGATATCACCTGATCTATTGCCAGTTGTGAGATTTCTTCATCCAGAGGAAATTACAGAGCTCCACAGAGGTTTATTTCATCAGGGTTTCAGAGAGAGATTCATTCAGTAAAGCTTTCTACATTGAGGCGCCATTTTTATTGATATTCTGGAGATTTCAAGGAAGCCGTACTTAATTTAATCATTGCTGCTGTCAGCCGTACTCTTGTACAGCAGGGCCGTTGCAGAGCATCAAAGATAATAAACATTCAGGAGGTTTGATTTATAAATTCATCCAGAGGGTTATATAAACTGAGGCGCCTATCTCTTCACCATCTGAAGACCTTCAGAGAGAGCCTTATTTGTATTACATTCATTGATTGCTGATCATTTTCAGGCCGTACTGCTGTGTACCTGGCCGTACCATCAGCAAGGAGGCGTCTTCTTTGTTCTAGCCAAAACGCCTATCTCTCAGGCTGGGAATCTTCATCAATCTTGGCGCCTAGGTATCTGGGACAGTCTGCAACCATAGAACAAAGGGAGAAGGGAATATTTCATGCAGCCGTACCAGATCTGTACTTTCAGCTGCTGCAAAAATACCAGGTTCTTTATGTTTAATAATTGCTGGTTCATAGTTGCATGTTAGCAAATCTTCACTGTAATGCTTTCTGAGGATTAATAAATTATCTGGCAACATTGTTCTCAGTAGATTTCATAAGTTACGGAGTTGAAATATTTTATTTGAATTTATTATTATTTATTAGCAAATTCGCATTCTTCACATTTATGCTCAAAACCCAAACAAACCAAAAAATCAAAAACCTTCAGAAAAACCTAAAAACAGTCAGATGAGAAATCGGGAAACTAGGGTTTCTACAAGCAAAAACAGCAAGCTCGGTTCTTCAAGCAGGGGCTCCATCTATGATTCATTATTAGATCCGATCACCAGGAAAAAAAAGCCACGACTAATGAACTTCTCTGTAGCACCTCTGACCTAGGCACTCGCACCCACCTGCCCTGGATTAACCCTGTAAGTTCTATCTCAATTAATCTTCATAAAGCCATCAGAAGATTTTTCCATGACAATGATTTTTTCTATCTAACTTGCATGGAATGGAACAATATCATGGTAATTTGCACCAGGGACCCACTGCGGAGTTGATATCCATTTATTGCTACACTATTGCTAACATCAGAAAACTCTTTTTTAGAATCACTAATATTTGTGCTGACTGGTTTTGTCTGTAAATCATGCTCTTAAACCTAGAAATTTCAATATTAGTTTCTTTGGTACTGCTTTATAGAATTCTCGGTCTTCATGCTTATATTTTTTATATCTTTTTACAAGTCTCCTTTGCTCTTTAATATTTTAAATTGAGACAATTTCTAAAATTGTAAGCTAACACTAAAATCTATTGATATTGTGGGAGGTGGATGTGTAGCGTGGAAAAGAATAAATGCGAACATACAGACATGTTCTACAAGTCTATGCATCTTTTATGGTGTTTAATATATTGGGCATTCTCCTGATCATCTATAACCTTATGCTTTAGCCTCTGCACATGCATGATATGGAATACATGATCATTAATACTTTAAGGACTAATATAATATTAAAACAGCCAGAAGCTACAAACTAATACTACCATGTATTTTACACCATCTAATTCTAAAATGCATTCTTTGGGGCAGGGACAATCACAGAACTAACTTGGGAAATCAGAAGAACCCTAGTTTATCTCACTTGTGTTTCTCTTCCTTACTACTTGACTCCTAAGAGTTGATTTCTGCATGAATTTAAATACACAATATTTTCTTTAACAGTGTAATACTCTAGATCGTTTCTCAAGATAAACACATGAACCATTATGATAAATGTATCCAACGGTCAACCATTCAACTCTCAAAGGGCAGTTATAATATATATACAAGACTTAGCTTCTCTTGCAGCTTTTTCAAGAACTTGCCAGCATTCATACAGTTATGACCTACTGCCCCTATTGCACACTTGTTTTGGTGGAAGATGTGTTGTTGCCAAAGTCAACTCAGTCCCAGATAGAAACCGATCCTCCAGTGGCTTCTTCTTTCCAATATAAATTTTCAACTTTGGAACCATTGACTTCTCTACTATGCCAACTAATCATCTCTGGCATTGAGGTTAGGCTTTGACATTACTCTCTCCCAAATATCCTTGGCACTGAACCCAGTCCTTTTTGGCATCCATCCTCCACATCAAAACTTAGATTTTTCCAAGTACTTAATATATAAATACTCCAAGGTGGATCCATTACTAATCATGCTATAAATGTGCTTGCAACAGATTGATATGTATGTAACTATATAGAAACTATAACAAAACTTGATGAGATTAATGCACTATAAAAGTTAAAAAGCTTATCTGAGCCACTGGCTAATTACAAAAGGATTTTACCTATTAAAAGCCATAATTGTAAAGTTTGCAGGCCTCATAGGATCCTTACGTCTTTGAAGCCTTGTAGGAGTTATGGCCACTTATTTTGATTTTGGAGTATCTTGATATTGCTTGCCAAGAGGCTCTATTGTACAAACTGTAGGTGTTGCTTTATTACACAGATCTTGCACAAATCATTAAGTTCTATACAAGTTGCAGCTTAAGCAGCCAGTCAAGTATAAAAAGACTATATTCAAGAGTCATAGCAGTCAATTATAACAGATAAACTTTCAAGTTGTTGTAAAAGCTCAATCTAATGGGAAAATTGGCTAATGGACTTTAATGTCCATTGTTGTACCTTCTCCTCTAGAGACTAATGCAACAGAAATAATGAAAATTTGTTTCAACTTTTTAATTCAAGGAATGTTTTTGAAGAATCAAAAAATATACTCCTTTTGTATATTGTCTCTGATAGAGAAGTCAGAATCCATTGCTTATGATATAAGAAAAAACAAATGGTTGTTATTTCCCGAATCCAACAAATATACGAAAGCTATTTTCAAGAAATCCAAAAGGTAAATCACACCTTATTTCAGCACGTATATGCTGCACCCCGTCACATTCTTTAGCACGTTCTTGAATAGCAGTGATTTCAACTCCAAAGTAGCTTTAAGAACATTGTTAAGGGCAGTATGTAAAATCTAGTACTGTTTGTATACCAGTGGTAAAATACCCAACCGCTGAATACCATAATCAGAGATCAAAAGTGTGGAACACTTCCCTTGATTTTCTTCACAAATCCTTTTTCTCTTGTTCCCTTTTGTAAGAGGGTGTTCCCAACTTTCCTGGATATGGACAATTTAATTCCTATACAGATTGAATTTTTGCCCCAGAGATATTTTCAAAATATTTAAGCACCAGTCTCATAACAGGGAAGTATCAAATGGTTGTATCACAGTTCAGAGATTAAATGGTAATCAAGGCAAAAATTAAACACTAAATGTTGTAAACTCTATTCTTAATCACATTCTGCTTTATTCTGTCCCTATTATATAAACAGACACAAGATTTAGCAACTTATTGTATAAATATGTCAAACATATCTCAAAAATACACATCTGAATTCCAAGGATACTCGAGATCAGAATCTTTTTGTAGACAAAATATCGTCCCCACTCCTATTTCCTGCAGTTTGTCAACATCTTCAGGGCTCTGGGCCACCATAATTCAGAGGACATCAGCCATTATTTGAAAGCCAGTAGTTTTTATTCCATATACATAGTAAATGCGGTGCTTAAAGAAAAAATATTAAATAAAATAAAAATTATAATAATGTCAAGAAAAGACTGAGTTCGGCCTTACCTGGAGGCATGAGCCCACAATCAAGTCAGGAAGAACAAAGTTGTAATTTATTCCCAATTCATGTCTGTATGTCAACACTGAAAAATCAAATGGATAACCAATTTAGACAAGCATCAAATTATGAAATGACTCTCATCTAGCTTTTGTGTGACACTAATACATTCAATTGATATGCTAATGATACGTGTTAATGACAACTTTAATGTGTTGTTTACAAAAGCATTTATTCTAAATGCTAAAGGTATCAATGATATGTGCTAATGACAACTTTAATCTGTTGTTTACAAAGGCATTTATTCAAAATGCAAACAGTATGAACTATGAACATGATATAGACAATCAAACCTAATCAATAGGTACTAGAAAATACCAGCTCCCATTGCATTTGACATATCAGAGCTGTAGGCTTCAGATTTGTCATCAGTTTCATCCAATTTACTTGTTTCAGCATTTACACCAGAAGAGGCCTGTTGTTCAGATAAATGTCCATCATATAACTTTCAAAAAAATAGCATAGTGTAAATGACTCGTGTCTCTTACTTTCAGACAGTAGAAAATCTAACTTTCTAATCCAAATGTGCTTTTAGTATAGCTGTATATGATACTGAATTAGAATTGGTATGATGAGAAATAATGAAAAAACATTTTAACAAAAAGGAGATCCAGAATTAGTGAATTGCTATGATGAGACTGGATGAAAATGTAAACATATAGAATTTGACACATGGCTAGAATCTTTGACAGAACCATATAGTATGTAACAAATGGAGACGTAAAGCATATTTTCTAGGTATAATTCCAGGATGTCACACCAAGGCACCTTTCTCTACAAAAATTAAAAAAGCATATCTCTTATGCAGGAAACAATACTTAATAGTATGAAAAAATCATTGGGATAAGGATTGATTTTATAATAAAAACGTATGAAAAATGAATTACTCAACCCTACTTGTACAAGTTGCTGATGTTTCTCAAGCGTGCCACATTTAGAAAAGCATAAAATTTGATTTGTGGCTTGCTGTACCTATACAAAATTCTTCATATAAAGTTATTTTTCCAGTCAAATATAAACCATTTTTTCTAATGAGTCATTGTGGAATTCTTTTCTCCCATGTTCTTGAATATCATGCTTTTAAGTTCTAATCAGTGTCATTGCACAACCAACAAAAGACACTTTCCAACACATCAAAAGAGAAGAAGATTGGAGATTGGACTTGAAAGAAAAGGCAAAACGTGGCATGCTTATAGTGTGACATCCCATCTGGGTTACCAAAAAAATATTGACAATAACTTAACCTCTATCTCTTTACTTACAACCGAGAGTTGTGATCTATTGATGGTAATAATTTCCTTTGGTAAATCATTCTAAGCTTCTGGATGATATTCTAGTTCTAAGTCCTAGAGGAGTCATCCTATTTAAACAATTGGTCTAATCTTCAAGATTGCTTAATTTCTAGTTTTGCAAGGCTACAATCAATAACATGATTGTTTTAGACAATGCGACTTAGCCCAAGTCATTAGTTCCTTTGAGGCTCAAAGGAGAAAACATAGATGACATGAATCATATAAGGGCAATTAAACTGGCACCTGCAACCATGTTGACCAAGCAAATCCCACAACAATAGACTAACAATAATTCAAATGATATCAAAGGAGTGCCCAAAATTATAGGATGCTCCAACATTACTTTTAATGACACAAGTGGTGCAATCCCAAAAAATGAGTCTGACACCAATTTAGGAGTGTGGGAGCTTGACACGTTGATTGCCAATATCATTACTTGCATCATAATAAAATAAGTGAGAGGGACCATGTAATGTCCCCTTCTTGCACCTGATCAATTGGAGAGTTCCATTAGCCTATTCCAAGGTTCCCATAGGCTAAGTGGCATTGATTAGAGGACTCAGAGCCTATATGGGCTTTGTGGTGGTTTTTGATGCTTTTCTGGCAGGGGTTACTATTTATAGCAGTGGCCATTTTTAGTACTTACTATTTATAGTAAGTCTTAGTGCATCTCAGATTGTGCCAGTTTGGTGTTTGGGAACACTTACTATTTTCAGCAGTTGCTATTTTTAGTAAGTGTGTTTTTGGTAATTGGTGCTAGCCTCTGTTACTCCAGTAGTGTTATATTTCTTGTTTGGGCGTTGGTGAGTCTAAGGTTAATTAAATTAATATTTGTATTTTTCCGTCACTTATGTTATAAAGTCACTTTATAACTTAAGTGAGGGTCTTGGGGTCATCAAAAAGTACTTGTCTCCTGTCTAGGTAAAAGCGTTAAATAAGTTGTTTCTAAAAGGCCAAATTATAAGCCTCAAAAGGTGGATGCCACTCTAAGGGAGACATAAGGATTTTATAATAAAATCAAAAGTTCATGAAGGGGGGCATGGGAGTCATGGAGGGAAAAGATTTCAAATTTGATTGCCCTAATTTCCCTCTCAACTCTATAAAAGCATCTCTTTGGTTCTCATTTTCTCATCTATCTTTTGGCAACATAGCACGATGCTAATGGAATGTGTAATAACCACCCCAATTTTTTCCCAAAACTTGTAAAAACTCGTTTTCTCATTGTTTCTGAAACTGCTTGTTTTTGCTTGTTTTTTGAGTGTTTTGATTTTTTTGTGTTTTTTTGCATAAAGAGATAAAATGCGATTTTTGAAGGAAATGATACAAAATCTCTGATAAATACAATAAGGTAAAAACTAACACAAATAGACTCTGGAATCAATAGCTATTAATTGTATTATTCTTCCTCAGCAATTACAATATTGAAAACCTAACATGCAGACCAAAAATACAAAGCTGATTTGCATTATTCAAAAACCTGGTTTGCTGATTGCAGCCGCCTGGGATGATGATGAAATGGTACGGCTATCAATAAAATCAATTTCTCCCTCCGCCAGATGATTGCTAATGAACCCAGAGGTATAGGTGCCCCATTTGATGAAGTCAGAAAGCCAAAAGGGGAGGCGTTTTTCCCTAGATGAAAAGTACGGCCTTGTACTTGATGGTACAGCCCCAGCTGCAGCAAAATAGAATTCCGTATAGTTTGAAAATAGGTGCCAGATAAAAAACTAAACCAGCCGCTAATGGTTTTCTCTTCCCCTGATGATACTGGATTAATCTTTGGACAAATGGATCCTCTGAATAGGCTCTGTAATAACTTTTGGATGAAGCTATCTCTCTGATAGGCAATAAATCAGCTGATATTTCACAGCCTATAAACTGCAAACACTGAAGATGGCTCGTTCTTCAATGCAGAATGAAAACTGGAACCCTAGGCTCTGTTCTCTGAAGAAGTAATTTGCAAAAATTCGATTTCATAACATAATGATGTTTCTTCACAAGTGAAAACCTTATATTCTTCAAGAGGGTTGACTTCTCTCCAAAAAGCATCATTTAAATAAAGTTGAATTTTCACTTTTAATATTTCCATAGTTTGCACGCACTTTTAATTATAATTAATAATTAAAAAGTGGCCCCTTCTTCATGTTGGTCGACCCCTTCCTTTAAGTCACTTAAGTTATAATATTTAATTATATTATAACTTTATAATATAAGCCTTTAATTAATTAATATTTATTTTAGCAAACAAATATTAATCTCTCTCAAAACAGGTCCAAATGACGAACCGTCTGAAGCCAGATGATAAGTGACTGAATCAACATACGACCAAACCATACTGCTAAAAATAGCAGGGGTGCTCTGCTGAGTGACTCTACTTACTAAAAATAGTAAGTCAAGCAAATGATGTCCAAACGACTCCGAACGAAAGCCAAGCTAAATGATTCTGCCAACTGAAGCCAAGCCAAGCCTCAACCAGACCCTCTATCCACCCTATCAGCCTACGAGGGTCACATAATAGGCTAATCTCAAGAACTAAGAGATGTCAGTTGGAAGGGGACATTACAGTCCGCCCCTCCTGAAATTGCTTGTCCTCAAACAATCTCAACTCCGGATGCTGCAAAATCTCCTTGCTCTCCCACGTAGCATCCTCCACTGGTAAATCTCTCCATTTCACCAAGTATTCCTTGATAGTCCTCCTACGCAACTGTCTCTCTCTGTATTCTAGGATCGACTTAGAAACTAAGATCAACTTTCCCTCATCATCTAAGGGAGGTAATACTACTGAAGGTACCACACGGTGTCCCAACGCCTTCTTGAGGCGTGACACATGAAAACCATTGTGGACCTTACTATCCGCCGGAAGCTCCAGCTCATAAGCCACCTCTCCAACACGCCTCAGAATCCTGAAAGGACCATAATACCGCGGCTTAAGCTTCTCCGATCCACTCTTCCTAAGAGTAGACTGACGGTAGGGCTGCAGCATGAAATATACCATGTCTCCCACCTCAAAAGATCTCTCTGTCCTCTTCTGATCTGCATACTGCTTCTGCTGATTCTGTGCCTTAGCAATATTTTCCTTAAGAGCCCTCATAGTGTCCTAACTCTCCTGCAATAAATCTCCAGCACTAGGCACTCTACTGTCACTCAGTAGCAAATCCCGAAAACTAGGCGCCTCATAACCATACAACGCCATGAAGGGGGACATCTGAATGGTCATGTGAAAAGTAGTATTGTAACAATACTCGCATAAATATATCCACTTGACCCACACCTTTTGCTGCCCTGCAATGTAATTCCTGAGGTAGCCTTCCACCCATTTGTTCACTATTTCCGTCTGACCATCGGTCTGCGGGTGGTAACTGGTGCTCAGTGTAAGCTCGGTCCCACAAAGTCTGAACACCTCCTGCCAGAAGTGACTCAGGAACTGACTATCCCTATCGCTAACTATGCTCTGAGGCAACCCATGTAATCTAAAAACCACACGGAAGAAAACCTCTACTACCTGTGTAGCTGTGTAAGTGGTGGTGATCGGAAAGAAGTGGGCATACTTCGTCAGCCGATCCACAACTACATATATGCAATCACATCCTTGGGCTTTGGGCAAGCCCGTAATAAAATCCATCGATAGGCATTCCCACTTCCTATCAGGAATCGGAAGTGGCTGCAACAATCCTGCCAGATACGTGTTCTCCTGCTTGTTCTGCTGACAAACAGGGCACTCACACACATACTGAAGAACATCTACCCTAAGAACCTTCCATGTAAACCTTTCCTGAACCTGTCTATATGTTTTGAAGTACCCGGGATGCCCTGCTATGGGTACATCATGAAAGGCTCGCATAATGGTGTTCTTCATCTCAGATCCTGGGATCAAGAAAATCCTGTTCTTGTAAATGATCAAGTCATTCACAAGTGTGTACCTGGTGTCCACCATAGATCCCTCAACAATACCAGATGCCCAAGAATCCTTGGCATACTCTGCCACAATCAAATGCCTCCAGTCCTCTGCAATATGTACCATAGAACTCAGATAAGGCCGGCATGAGAGAGTGTCAGCCACAACATTTTGGGTACCTTTGATGTAGGTGATATCAAAGTCATATGCCTGTAACTTACTCACCCACTTCTGTTGACGATCGTTTAAGTCTCGCTGCCCTAGGAAATGCCTCAAACTGTTGTGGTCAGTTTTAATGCAAAACTTACTGCCCACGAGATATTGTTCAATTTGGCCAAGGCATGCATTCCGCCAACATTTTTATCATAAATAATCGTGAAAGCCTCTCCTCGTTCTCTCAGTTTTCGTTTCATAAAACAACGGGTGTTTGTCCCGCATAAGCACCGCCCAATACCTCACCGTAAGCATCACACCGGGTTAAAGGCTTCAGAAAATCTGTAGTGCCAACATCGACACGAGGTCATAGCGCTCCTTGAACCTCACAAAACACTCTGTGCCTCAGGAGTCCAAAAGAATGCACCTTTTTTGAACAAATCCGTCATAAGTGTTGCATGGCGTGAATAGCCACTAACAAATCTACGATAGAAACCACATAACCCAAGGAATCCTCGCAGCTGTGTAGGGTTCGCTGGAGTAGGCCAATCTACGATAGCACGGATCTTCTCAGGATCCATCCGCACTCCCCCTGCGCTGATGATATGGCCTAAGTATAACAACTCAGTCATCCCTAAATCACACTTGGATTCCTTGGCATACAAGGACTCCCTCTCCAAAATGCCGAAAGCATCAGATCCAAATGAGCTAAATGCTCCCGCCAAGTCCTCGGGCCAGATCGTAATATCATTATCATCAAGAAGACAAGTACATATCTCCTCGTATGTGAATGGAAACCCTCACATGGTGGACTGAATGTCGTTAGAGCTGGCTAGCCCAAAATGGCATCACCACAAAACCTCGGCGTCCACAATGACAAATGTAGCGCTTTCTCAACATCCTGCTCACGGATTCTAATCTGGTGATATCCCAATCTCAAGTCTATCTTCGAGAAGTAACAGGCACCATGGAGCTCATCAATAAGCTCATCTATACGAGGTATGGGATACCTGTTCTTGATGGTCCTCTTATTCAGGATTCTGTAATCAATGCACATACGAAGTGTACCATCTTTCTTCTTCACTAGAACCACTGAAGAAGCAAATGGTGATTTACTTGGCCGAATGTGACCAATAGCAAGCAACTCCTTGATAGTCTTCTCTATCTCATCCTTAAGCCGCTTCGGATGTCTGTAAGGAGTAATCATGATGGGCTTAGCACCCTCCTCAAACTCTATGATGTGCTCAATGCCCCTGTTTGGAGGTTTCCTTGGTGGAATATCACTGAAAACCTTCCCATGCTTAACTTTGATCTGCTGAATGTCAGGGTGATACTCGGTCTTATGCTGTCCCTCCTGTATAGGTGTCAAAGTGCACTCGGCAGCCCACTCAACCATGTCATGACGCATAAGTTTCTCTATCCGTCAGAAGGAAATAGTCCTGACGTTACTGTCCCGAATGGCCTTCAGGATCTGAGTCTTCCCATCCACATCAAACCGAATCTCCATGTCTTTGAGACGAAGTGTGACTTCCTCAAGGGAATGAAGCCACTTCATGCCCAAAACTAAATCAATATCTCCCATATTCACTACATAACAATCAGCCTTGAATTCATAATTATTCAAGCGCAAAGGGAGATCCTTAATCATATGGTCACATCTAAGAGTGTAACCATCAGCCACCTTAACCCGGATGCCCTCAAACTCCTCGGTTATGAGCCCACGTTTCTCAACAAATCTGGCATCTGCAAAATTATGGGTGGCCCCTGTGTCCAAAAGGGTGATAACCTTTTGACCAGCCAAAACTCCACGGAGTCTGAAGGATCCCTCCTGCTGAATACTAGACAACCGTGCCTCCTGGATTTGGAGCTCTGACTCTGCCTCCGCCTTAGGCTCTGAAGCCTCTGATTCTGACTCCTCAGAACTCTCCTGCTGTTCGGAATTATCAGATTCCGAATCCTCATAATAAGCCCACATAACCCTATTGGCCTTACCCTTAGGCTGCAAAGGACAATCATGGTTGGCGTCATAGGGACCCTTGCAGTAGAAGCAAAGCTTCTTCCTGCGCAAATCATTAAGAGTCTCACGATCCAAAGGTGTTGCTGATTTTCCCTTTGAGTCACTCTTAAAATTAGATTTCTCCTTATTTTTATTGAATCCCTTATTGTCCTTGAATGAAGAAGTATTTCTGGAGTTGAACTTGCTGGATGGTGCTGCAAGTTCCATGCTGCGTGCCTTCTTCATAGCTTCCTGTAATGAAGAAGGATCAAATGCTTTGATCCAACCTCTCAATGGTTCCAACAATCCCTCCATGAAAAGCACAACTAGACGCCTCTCTGTTATATTGGGAACCATTACTGACAATCGCTGGAAGTCTCTTATGTAGGACTCCAAACTACCAACCTGTCGCAACTGGGCCAAATCTCTGAAGTAAGACTAAGGATCCTTCTTGTCGAATCGTTCCACCAACCTGTCTACGAACTATTGGTAAGTGGTGATACGATCATGCTGAAGTGTCACCAATCATAAACTGCTCCCTCAAGATGCAAAGTAGCATATCTAATAGCATCCTCCTCAGCCATGGGACGCAATGTGAGGAAGGTATCCAGCTTACTGATCCAGGCCTGGGCTGTGACCTTGCCACTACCGTCAAACATAGCTAGAGTGAGTCTGTTTTTGGCATGCTTCAGATCACTATTATAATGTCTAGGCCTCCAATCCTGTCGATTCCTACGATGTTCTCTCCTCTATGTGAGAAATCTATCAAAGGTAATCCTCTCTCTGACCTCCGAGGTCAATAACTCCCACTCATCGTTCGCTGCCATAAGAGTATCAGCGAACATTCCCTTAGGTTCCTCATCTGCAATAGCCTCATCAGGCTCTTGTCTCACAAAAGTAGGCCGGGTAGGCCTGTCTGCTGTCCGTGAAACAATCCTAGGTGCTCTCCGTGAACCTGCATCACTCCTGTTCTTGTCACGACATGGTGACGGTCTCCTCGGCGTACCTATCCTCTGTATCGCCATTGTCAACTGCTGTAATACATCAGTTACCTATTGTTGACCTGTCCGTAAATCTGTCAGAGTATGTAGGACCTCTGCATCATCATCCCTAGGATTTGGAGGAATCTCTGTTCTGTCAGCCATGGTACTCGGCTGCCTATTCACTCCCTATTCCCTGTTAATCAAAGCTCTCTTGCGAGTGTAATATCTGTGAGGCCCAACCTCTTGTGGCTGCATAAGAATCCCAAACCCTCAAGCTGGCAGGAAACCGCTCTGATACCATTGTAAAAAATCGTTTTCTCACTGTTTCTAAAACTGCTTGTTTTTGCTTGTTTTTTGAGTGTTTTGATTTTTTTTGTGTTTTTTTGCATAAAGAGATAAAATGCTATTTTTGAAGGAAATGATACAAAATCTCTGATAAATACAATAAGGTAAAAACTAACACAAATAGACTCTGGAATCAATAGCTATTAATTGTATTATTCTTCCTCAGCAATTACAATATTGAAAACCTAACATGCAGACCAAAAATACAAAGCTGATTTGCATTATTCAAAAACCTGGTTCGCTGATTGCAGCTGCCTGGGATGATGATGAAATGGTACGGCTATCAATAAAATCAATTTCTCCCTCCACCAGATGATTGCTAATGAACCCAGAGGTATAGGTGCCCCATTTGATGAAGTCAGAAAGCCAAAAGGGGAGGCGTTTTTCCCTAGATGAAAAGTACGGCCTTGTACTTGATGGTACGGCCCCAGCTGCAACAAAATAGAATTCCATACAGTTTGAAAATAGGTGCCAGATAAAAAGCTAAACCAGCCGCTAATGGTTTTCTCTTCCCTTGATGATACTGGATTAATCTCTAGACAAATGGATCCTCTGAATAGGCTCTGTAATAACTTTTGGATGAAGCTATCTCTCTGACAGGCAATAAATCAACTAATATTTCACAGCCTCTAAACTGCAGACACTGAAGATGGCTCGTTCTCCAATGCAGAATGAAAACTGGAACCCTAGGCTCTATTCTCTGAAGAAGTAATTTGCAAAAATTCGATTTCATAACATAATGATGTTTCTTCACAAATGAAAACCTTATATTCTTCAAGAGGGCCGACTTCTCTCCAAAAAGCATCATTTAAATAAAGTTGAATTTTCACTTTTAATATTTCCATAGTTTGCACGTACTTTTAATTATAATTAATAATTAAAAAAGTGGCCCCTTCTTCATGTTGGTTGACCCCTTCCTTTAAGTCACTTAAGTTATAATATTTAATTATATTATAACTTTATAATATAAGCCTTTAATTAATTAATATTTATTTTAGCAAACAAATATTAATCTCTTTCAAAATAGGTCCAAATGACGGACCGTCTGAAGCCAGATGTCTGAATAAGTGACTGAATCAACATACGACCAAACCATACTGCTAAAAATAGCAGGGGTGCTCTGTTGAGTGACTCTACTTACTAAAAATAGTAAGTCAAGCAAATGATGTCCAAACGACTCCGAACGAAAGCCAAGCTAAATGATTCTGCCAACTGAAGCCAAGCCAAGCCTCAACCAAACCCTCTATCCACCCTATCAGCCTACGAGAGTCACATAATAGGCTAATCTCAAGAACTGAGAGATGTCAATGGGAAGGGGACATTACAAAACTTCACCCGTTAGCATTAGCCAAAATGTAATAATAATCAATAGAAAAGCAAACCTCCACTTTCTGATCACCCAAATCCTGATGTGGGCAAGGTGAGAGCATATGGTGAAAGGGGATCTTGCATTACTAAAATCAAGCTAATTGAAATAGACACCTTCCACTTTCTAATCACCCAGATCCCGATGTGGGCAAGGTGAGAGCATACAGTGAGAAGGCTTACAAACTGAAATCTTCTATGCTACCACTTCTTTAGTGGGGTGAGTATTCAAAGCCAAATGCGTGAAAGTAAACATTTGCTTCAATGGGAAGTACAAAAAGTAAATAGAACTTGGTGGCAAGCTGACCAATCACACGATTCTCTGCTTGTTCAACAGGCATAACAAGAAAGAAAATAAAGAACTCGACCACTTATTCAATGGGAGTAGCAAGTAACATAAAGAAAGGCTCGACCACTTATTTAGTGGGAGCAACCACTTCTTTAGTTGGGTGAGTATCAAAACAAAATACAAGAGCATTCACCAACGGTACTACCGATGGTGTTACAATGAGCTCAACATAAATTATATCAGACCTTTATATGCTGCTGTTAAGAAAGGTAAATGACAAAAATGTGAAGTATAACACCCTCCCAAGATGCTATAATGTAAGTATGTGAACACCCCCACAAAATAGAACAAGTGTACCTCAAGATAGGCCCACCAGAGGTAAATGGAAGGACAAACAAGTGGCTGCAACAGGTCTGATACACTGGACAACAGTCTGATACGCACCAACAACAAGCTAAAAACGCCAACCGGCAAGCATCAATTGAGCATAACTCCTCCAATACCCCGTAGAATCTCACCAAACCACTTTCCAATGACAAATCAAGCCTAGGCTTCAAATGTGAGCAATCAAACAACCCCAAACAAGACTGAGCAGCAACAAGGAACTCCAAAACGCCTCTAGTTGGATGGTACAGCCTCCCTAGATAGGTCAACCAGCTCTTAAAAATCCATTTCTCATTCAAAAATCACCAAATCTTGAGCAAAGTAGCGCCCAAGTATGAGAAAAGCAGTGGACCAAGACCCACAAAATGATAATAGCTTCTTTGAATAGCGTGAGAAAAAAGGTGGGTCAGCTAGGCATGAACCAGCAACACCCAAATCTGATTAAACACACCAAAAATTCCTCCAAAGCTGCAAATCATCACACACACACCACAATATATCTAGAAGACATAAAAACTAGCAAGAATTGAAAGAAACAAGATAGCTATCACCAATATAAGCCCAATTGCAACCCCTGAATGGAGCTACACCACTATTCAACTAGAAGATATCTTGTAGTCTCAAAACTGAAGTCCACTTAAAGTGATTTCATCCTCAAAGCCCAA
>VDFB02222908.1:0-10249 GCA_007258455.2 Sequoia sempervirens
AAGGACATTTTATGATTTTTGGATTTTCTTAAGGACATTTTATGATTTTTTTGGATTTTAACATTTAAGAGGATTGTGACAAATGCATATGACTGATGCCTACACATGAGAATCCAAGGACAAACATGATTGTGCCCCTAGTCAAGCTGAATACCAATTGACAGGTGATGACAACGTTGTTTGACGTGGGAAGGACGCATCCCAAAACAACGTGAGGACGATGACGATAATGTGACGAAAGTATGGATGTCTACAGCTGGGCCAAGAATATAGTCAAGTAAAATTTCGGATAATGTGCTTGTATGAATTGGACTCATTGCATTTGGAATGACTTGGTTAGGACTAGATGGGATGATGATTATCCTTAGACCATTTGACAAGGGAAAGCCAAAATAGGTGATAGGCATGAAAGGATAGGGGGTGGCCTTGGTAAAGGACGAGAGACATGAGACTAAGGGAATGTCATATGGTTTTCAAGGACTACGTCATATAAGGACAATAAGACTATGACAGTCAATGACATGATGTTTCATGAATCGTGTATGACCGAAGGATAGACATGTCAAGAGTTTTCCCAAAGCATGATTTATGTATGCCAGTTTTATGTCAAGACCAAGGTAGGTGGGAAAATGGACGGAAATGATAGGGCTTAGATGGATGTAAATGTCATGAGGAAGGTATGGGAAATGAGACAACTTGCCCCCAATTGTAAGAGTCCACATAGACGATTTATTTTACACATGATGCCTGTTTGCCAGGTTTTCATCATGGTACTTATCCAAGGTGCCTGTTTGCTAGGTTTTCACCATTGGATGAAATTTTTTTCTCTTTACTATTTTTGAATTTTTATTTTTTTGGTGTCACGAGCGCCTATTTGCGAGGTTTTTCATTAGGGTGGCGATTTTTGATTTTTGATTTTTTGTATTTTTGATATTGTGGATAGCCTAGATGCTTTATATTACCACTGAATATTTTGAATCCACTACCAGTGCCGATGTAGAGACTAGTGCCATGATATGTCAATAATGACCTTGCTGAAGGAGTTGTCTTGTCAGGATCGTAGCACTTGTATACAACTGATCAATGTCATTGTGATCCTTTCTGATACTAGCGTTGGCCTTATCAAAATACGCACATCGCAATAGAGTGCCATGAGAGTCCTTACAGTAAAGAGTTGCTGCCATGACATGACGAATTTGTGACGTGGGATTTTTGGACTTTAGGCGAGATGCAAGATTATGACAAATGATGGTGGACATGGAAAGGTTGTTTGGATGTTTGGATGAATGACTTTTTATTTTCCAAACTTGGGATGGTGTATGACGGATTTTGGAGGGATGGCATTTGGAACCAACACTTTTATATGTCTTGATTGATGACCATTTTGAAGGAGGTGGACATGTGTTATATGTGGGAGTCCTCTTGTCTTGTGGCTCCACACATCTATTGACTTTTTCTTTTGACATATTTTCTTTGCTTGATCCATCTTTCTTTGGGATCCATTTTAATTTCATTTGTCCACTTGTCCTTTTGTTTGATTCAATGGCCTTTGACATTTGATTTTGATCTTTTGATTTGTAAGACTTTTGTTTTTGTTGGTTCCAAAGAGAAGGTTTATTTATGATGGAATGACGGTTTATGGTGTGGGTGGAGGGGGTGCTGGCAACAATCTTATGACAAGGGTTTCTCATGGACTCCATTTTGATGTTTGTATTTGACAAAGTTGCCCCCAATATTGAGGAGGTACCACTGACATCGTTTGATTTGCTGACTGAAGAATACCCAAGACCTTGATGTCTGTAATTTGCCTGAAGCTGTACTGGTTCAAGAATGCCTTGCTCATGTATGCCTAGTCCTTTGCCTTGATATTGCATGCTTTGACAGATTCTATTTGCGATGGGGTATTTGTTGTTTTGAAAGCAAGATGCTAACCCATCATGATGTCTATGGACACTGTCACTTGTAATATTTTCATCTGCAAGAAAGCCTGCTCTAACAAAGATAGATGACCCTAGTTGATAACGTGTCTTAGCTTCATTGTCTTGTTGGACATATTCCTGACTGATATCTTTGGTTTGATCATGTGACATATCAGGTTCAGATGATTCTATTGGTGCTTCCAAGGAAATGTCAAAGCCATCATTATGTTTAGTGTCATAGAGTCCCATGATTTTAGTTATAACTTGATCATATGCAAGCATGTCCCTAGTGGAAGATTCTTTTTCTGGAGGAATATCATCTATGTGTCCCATGGAGGCAAGTGTCTCAGTTTGGAAAGGGTCAATAGTTGAGGCTTGTATAGGGCCGTCAAGTGTTTGATCATGAATGGCGTAAAGGTTAAGGAGTGGATCGTTTTGGACTTCTTTGTCAATGGTAGGGTCTTGGTCGAAGATGGGGTTGTCATGGATTTGGATTTCTTGGTCAATGATAGGGTCTTGGTCAAAGATGGGGTTGTCATGGATGATACAATTGGAAATAAGGTCATGGGATGGACTACCTTGTTCTTGACATGAGGGTGACATTATAAGGTCATGCTTTGGGCTTTCATTTTGACATGTATCCTCAAGTTTATTAAATGGGATTTGACTTTGGACTATGATAGAATTTTCATGACTAGATGTGGCTTGTGAGGGGGTGACTTGAAAAGGATTAATGACCAAAGGAATAGGATAGGCTGTGGGAACTTGGACTAGACTAGTATATGAAGGACTAGGATATGACATGGGTACTTGCATTGGACTAGTATGTGCAGGACTAGGGTATGATGTGGAGACTTGGACCGGATATGGCATGGAGTCTTGGACTGGAGTAGGATGTGATGGCATATGATGTGACATGGGGACTTTGACTATATTAGTTGGTAATGATATAGGGACTTGGACTGAATTGGAGTAAGGTTGACTAAAATGGGACGTGGAGACTTGGGCCGAATCGATATGGTATGATGTGGGGACTTGACATGTGTTGGTAGATGATTGATAAGGGATGCATACTTGGACGAGATTAATAGGTGAAGGACTAGCATATGATATGGAGACATGGAATGGACTAGTGGACAATTGACTTCCCTTGTCAAGGTTAGGATAAGGGTGATAAGTGGACATTTGTTGTGAATTATTGGTAGGATTCATGTCAAGTGACTGTTGATGGTGAGGGTAGACGGATGGTGGCAAAGTATTTATGTCAAAGCCTTGTGGTAACTTAGCCCCTAAGTCCAAAAGCATGGCTAGAGACCTTTGAGGGTCACGTAAGAGATATTTTTTTACAAAGGAGACTATGTCAGGATTTTGCGTTGCAGCTTTTATGTCTTTGAAATATACTCGTCCATTTTGGTCTCTTTGTATGAATGGTTCAAAATGTTTTTTGATGAAGATGACATGTTCATGGGAGGTTGCATGTTCATGTTGTGAAATGGATCGGAAAAGTTCCAATGTTGGTTTGTGTCATAAGTGTGATTATTGATGTTGGGATTGAAATCTTGTCTAAAGTTTTCCATTTGTCGTTGTTTTCTTTGAAGCCTAGTCTCAACCGTAAAAGGGGACTGCTCAAATGAGGATGATAAGAATGACAACTAAATGCAAGGATGACACTAGCCTATGTTTTTGGATTTTTTGATAAAGGATGACAATGCAAGACTATGGTTTTGGATTTTTGAAAATAAGGGATGCAATATGACAATGTTGTCTAAAGAAAATGACTAATGCCAAAGGACAATGAAGACTAGGATGACAAGTTATGACACTATTTTATTTTTTTTTGTTTTGGAATAAAGGATGAAAATGCAAGATAATGATGACGTTTTCCTAAGAAAATGATTAATGCATGATGACAAGGTTGTCAAGGCCAATATGAGGACTAAGATGATGATGTTTGACTAAGGACTTAATGTTATAAATGCCATGTCTAGGTCCAAAATGATGACTAAGATGAACAATGCAAAGTCTAAGTTCAAAATGAGGACTGAGATTGTTTTCTAATGTCTTGTTGAAAAGTCTGAGTTGTCCAAGGTCAATTGTTTGTGTCCAGATTTGTGAATATTGTGTATAATGTTTGAGTAATCCAACAAGCACTTGACAAGCACAATGTTTTGAATGTAACCAATCGCACATCAAATAAGTACAATCCTAGGTTAGGCCATGACAATATTCACTAGATTCCACATGGGTTTCCCCAACCGCATATCTGTAGCGTGTGAATTCAAAAGCTTGGTTGCACAGGCTCCCCCTTACAGTGCACTCTCTTCTCAGGCCAACCAAGCTTCCAACCCCCATGAAACTCCCATGGCGAGCTGATCACCTCTACTACAAACTGTGAAAGTTTGGATGTCTTCACACCGACCGGTGCTGCGCTAGCAAATAGAAGGATTTTGGCTTACTACACAAGAGTTTTTAGTTCGGGCATTCCGTCCGTGGGGCATGATCCATGCGGCGAGAGTCCCCTTTCGGATCCATCTCATCAGAACCACGCTCGTGATTCTTGGGCTTTCCCCAAAAACCCACTTTTATATACCGGCTGGAAGTCCCTCGGTGTCAGGGTGCTACCGGTCTGAGTCGTCCTGGGGTGAGTACTTTTTCCCACCAGAATAGGCCCAAGTTCTAGAGTCAATAACCGTTTCTCTTACACCCAGGATCGCATGAATGCGCAAGGGGAGAGGATACTCCGATATACCGAATCGTGAAGGGTAATTAACAAATAAAGATGGGTCTGGTTTTCTGATCACAAGGTTTTCACCAAGTGAGAGCATACTCACCTACCATCTTGCAAGCACAATCAACCAAAGAAGACATGTGTTCTTTTTATATGCACCAAAATCAAATGTTTGCTAATCTATGAAAGAAAAAAAAGCACAATGTTTGTTTCTTCCTTCTTTGACATTTGAATCTACAAACAATGAATTAGTAGTCTCTTTAAGCAATGGTCTTGGACACACGAATGAGAATTGCCACACGCTACAAGAAAAGATTAGTCACAACAAATCTGATTTTTAGAAAAAAAATTTGATAGTAAAATGAAAAATACAAAGAATAAAGTATGTCTAAAATCTCAAGAGGTTTCCAAAAATATAAATAAATCAGAAAGATTTGCTGTTTTGCACTAGAAATTAATTTTTTATGAAAAATCATAAAAAAATTATTAAAAATACAAAATAGCTTTAAAAATTCTTATTTTTTTACTGGAGTCGTTTGATGTCATTCCAAATCTGTAAAACAAATTTTGTGATCAGATCAGCAAGCATGAGTGAGATCTAAGCAAATTTGTTTTAAACCCTAATTTCAAAAACTCCATTTTTTGACTAATAATTTCACATCCAAATTTAAAAACTAAAGAGTAGACCTCTATCAAAATTCGAAGAGCTTTCTAGAAATGTAAACATATCTAAAAATTTTGATTATTTGCTCCCGAAATTAATTCTTATGAAAAAGAAAATAAATTATAAGAAATTCAAATCGGCCCCAAAAAATCTGATTTTTGGAATGAAATCTCTAAACATTGTCTCCAATCTGTATAAAATTTTTTGTGAAGAAATACGCAGCCGTTTGAAAGTTATGGTCGAAGTTTTGGAAACTAGGGTTTTGTCCACAATGATGTCAAACCTGCAACAAAAATCAAACAAAACCTGCAACAAAAAGAAACCCAACTCCAAGATTTCTCAAAATGTGTTAAAATATGTCAGGTTCACCAATGTAATCAAGGGAAAATCTGGTTTGTTAAAGGGTTAGCACAATAACAATAAAAATTACAAATGAAATAACAAAGTACAAAAGGAAATAATATGAAAACAAAAGGAACAATGTTACCCTAGGTCTTCATCTTCCATGCTTCACCTTTGTTACACCTCCTAGCTTGCTATAAATAGAGATGCCCTCAGATTTCAAATGAGCAACTATGACTAATGACAAAGCCCTAAGCAAGTTTTGAAGGATTTTACTAAAAGAAATTACTTGACAATAGACTAGAATGACAATGACTGCAAATGACAATGACCATGAGTTGACAAAAAATGAGCATGAGATGGAGAGAAAGATCAAGAGAGAGAGAGAGAGAGAGAGAGAGAGAGCCAGAGACCAAGAGGGGGCCAAATGAGAACAAAATTGCCATTTTATAAAAACTGCAATTTTGAATGTGTGGCCGATGAAAAGATGCCGACAAAAACCCTAAGATCAATGATCAAGATTAAATGTTGTTGTGCATTAGGGTTAGGTCAAAATTAGGGCAAATGATAAGAATGAAGGGCCAGGATTGAATTATAAGATAATTCAATCAAGGGTCAGAATTAAATGAGATGTCAAAAGACAAGATTTGATCCGAGGACAAGATTACACAAAAAGAGCAACAGAGAAAATTAAATAACAAAAATTATTTAATTTAGGTGACTAATGAATAAATTAAATAATAAATGATATTATTTAACTATGGAGGAATGTGACAAAAGAATCATTTCGAATTAAATAATAATTTAATTCAAAATTCAAGAGAGTGGACCAAATTAAATAAATTAACTTTATTTAATTTAATGAGAGAAGAGGTTAATGAATAATTAAATAATTAAAATAATTATTTAATTATAGTAGAAAATGGACAAAAATCAAATAAATTAGAATCTATTCAATTTTTAAAAGAAGGGGACTTAATTATGATGCGAATTAAATAAAATAAAATTTATTTAATTAATCATGGGAGAATAAATATAAAATGAATTCAATTAAATAATTAAAAATTATTTAATTAATAGAAGAATTATGACTTTAGAAAATAATTAAATAATTAAAATTATTTAATTATTAAGAAATGAAAGGCAATGTTGAATAATCTAAGAGTTGCAAGCCCAGGATAATTTTATGTGTCTACAAGATGTAAACTGTAAAATAACCAAGTTCAATTGATATTTCCAGAGTATCTCTACTAAAACATCAAAATCCTAGATCTAATCATTATTTTCTATCATCAGGTGGCTGATCTTTCTTCAATTAGCTAACCTTTACAAAATGGAACCAAATAATACATATAGGTCAAGTATGCACGAATTCCTCCCAATTTGGAATCTAGATCCACAAGTCAAGGAATCGAAACTGAATGAAGAACTGAACTGTTGAACTTTGAATTAGAAGACTAGAGCAAAATGTTGCACAAATTCTGACATTCAAAACAAAAGGTGGAACTGAAAAAGAGAACTAGAGTCAAATCCACATCAAAGCCCTGCAAAAGAGGAGAAAAGGAGACATTGTGTCCAGTCAAGAGAAGGTGTTATGCTGCCAGCTTATCCCTGCATTGCATGCTCAAGGACATATTCATCATAGCTGTCAAACACTTGTTGAAGAGTACCCAAATCAGGTCCATCCAACCAATCATCTTCAAATCTGATCCTCCCTAATTCAGTTGAAACCGAATTCTATACCTCCTTCAACTTAATCAATTCTCTTTTAGTAGCCTTTGTTGCTTCCCTGATATCCGTAAATCGATCTAATAATAGATCTTCCCCATCATCTCCTTTTTGTATTATGTCTTCAAATCTACCCCTCCATCTCTCCCTCATCTTATCTAAAGAAAGGCCTTCTTCAACTGAAGTATCTAGATTGATTAGAATGGCTACAATTGCCTCACATTCATCAATCTATTGGTTCAAATCCTTACTTATTTCTTGAACTTCATCTTGATGCACATGAATAGCCTTGGATTTATACCTTATTATACTCATAGTTTTCTCAACAAAATCTGCACTATCCTCCTCAAGAATTGAATGTTCAAACAAATTTGACTTAGGTACTTTATCATTGTTCTCAAGCCTTTTAACATATTCCTTATATTCCTTATCTTGTTTATCTAGATCTTTGGTACATTGATCTAGATCCCCTACCAACTCAAGAGTTGTCTTGTGAATATTAAAACCATCAGCAAGAACATTATCAACTTCCTGATTGAGCTTATCCAACCATTCCTCTAGCATTCCAACCTTGCTCTTCATCTGAACCAAATCATCTGCCTCCTTCTTTGTTAACAAAACCAAAGATTTAGGAGGAGCAACTTGTTGGGAAATGGGAGTTGAAACATCCTTCAAAAATCTATGTAGTTGATCCAATTGAGCCTTAAGCTCATCTTTCCTTTGTTTATCCTTGATCATCTGGGATTTAGTTGAGGTGGCCACAATATCAATCAAGTTCATTTGTTGGTTTCTTGTAGGCCTTCCCAAATTTATTGTTCCCAACTAATAATGAGTGATATGCATATCATCACGGCTCTTGTCCACCATTGGTATGGCACATTCAACAATGATTTCCCCAGTATTAGTGAGCTTGGTGGAGTGAAGAACTTGAGCCTTCTTTTTAGGTTTCTCCTTCTCAATCTCTTTCATCATTTCATCCCAGTTCAATGGCTGGGGTTGCACTACCTGCTTTCTTTCCAATTCCAGCTTCAACCACGTAGGAGCAAGTGGAGTAGTAGCAACTTGAGCCGAAGAAGAGGCTGTAATACTATATTTCAAGGCAAAGAGTCAACCTCATGCACATTTTTTTGTTCACTTTGTGCCCTCTCCTGTGTCAGCTTCTTGACCTCTTCCTTATCTTTCTGCTCCTGCAATTTCTTGGCCTCTAACTCCTACTTCAAATTTTCTTCTAATTTTCTCTCCTCCAACACTTTGTCTCTTTGCTTCTTCAACTCCTCAACATAATCCCACGCCTCTTTAGTATTCTTCTCATGCAGAGCAGTCTCAGTAGCCTCTTTCTCCCTTTCCAAATGTTCATGTTCTTCCCTCTTCCTAAGAGCCTCCTCTTGTGCTTTGAGTTTGGCTTCAAGAGCTTCCTTTTCTCTTCTCTAAGAAACCTTTTCCTCTTCAAGGTCATGGATCTTCTATTACAGAATCAACTTGTCCCTCTCTTCCTTCATCTTGAGTTCCTGCTCCTTTTGTTGTTGTTGTTGAGCCAACTCATCAACCTTAACATTGGCCTCCAATTCTTGTTGCTTGATTTCCAAGTGAGATTGTGCTCTTGCATCCTCTTCTTGTTGTTCAGCCAATGCCTCAACTTGTTCCTTGGCATCAACTTCCCTTTTTGCATACTCAAAAAGCTTCCACTGGTCCTCTGTTAATATATGCTCAGTCCTTGCATCATCTGTTACATCAAGGGATGCAACTACATGGGCCTCTTTATCAGATAGGATGGCTTCTGAATCTGTTGCAATATCATGTATTTCCATCTCAGGCTCCTTCTCTTTTAATAACCTAGCTTCTTTGTAGAGAGCTCTCGTAGTCATTTCCTCACTTGGTTGGTCTACAACAAGGGGTTGAGTGGATGCTTCCTTTGCAGCAAATGTAGAAGCATCAACCTCTGCAACTGTTTCCCCTTCTTGCATCTCTGAGAGGTCTTGGGAAACCATATCCTCTTCTGCATTAGAAGGCATAAACTCATAGGGTTCCTTAGGAGGCATTCTCATTTTTTTCCTTTTGTACTAAGTGGTTCCAATAGTATTTCTTTTCTTAGATGGTTGAGCCTCTGACTAATTAATCCTCAAGCTGACCCAATGTACACTTCTATCCAAAACTGGTCTTACAACTTGTTCTATATCAATATATTCTTCAGCATTCCAATCCACTGGATCAAGATCCTTGGTGCCTATATTATCTGCATCATACTGGGGATCCAAAGTTACCCCATCATCATACAATGTATCTGGAATGTCCTCCATTATTCCAAACTCCACCATGAGTGGGATAGTCAATCTTTCATGATTCCTCTTCCTAAGATCATATTCATCCTGGAGATCTAACAAGAAGTCCTCTAATAGATTGAAATGCTTATGAAAGACACTAGGGAGCAGGGCTTGCATCTTATGCTCAGGATCAAAATGCAGCCTGGAAGTGTATAAACCCAATTTTAAATAAACTAATTCATCACAAACAGCTTTGGCCGACACAATGTGTAGACAACTATATTCACCTAATTTCATAGGAAACTTATGACAAATGGTCTTGTGCTTAGTGCCAAATTTAAAGTTAACCCTCAAAGCCTGATATATGAATTCCATGAATATAATTTTGTTGCTACAACACCTAGGCAGTCGGTAAGGGTGGCCATCAAAACCAGACAATCTGAAATAGGTAAACTTGGGGTTTTGGATATACCAATGTCCCCATTCTGCAATAAAAGCCATGGCCTCCCTACTTAGTCTATAACCAACATCACCAGTGAGCCTATTAATGATGACATAAAGGAAGGCATCATTAACCCTCCTATAATGTAACTCTAATGTTTGCAAG